>JAMLFT010009170.1:0-12979 GCA_026544285.1 Pachyrhizus erosus | reverse complement strand
CTTCCGATCTAGTCTCAACAAATTTTTTGTTTTATTTTTTATTCAAAATATAAAATTTTTTGGGAATTAAAAGCGGACTAATTTTTTTTAAGAAAATAAAAATAAAATAAAATATTAAAAAACTAAAAATAAAATTAAAAAAAATATTTTTAAATAATTAAAATCAGTCAAAAAAAATTTAAAACACTAAAAATAAAATTTTACAAAAGGTGAAAAAAATTAATAAACCCATATAAATATATATATGCATATGTACACGGACATGTGAAAGTTAAATTCAACTCACCATCCTAAGTTTCAACTTTTAAGTGTTGAATGTGATTAAAATAGAACAGGATCCAAGTTTGATCTTTTTTTTACTGGGTCGAGCCTTATTGTATTTTGGTATGTTATCTACATTTTTTGTTTGGCACTTGCTATTTGCACCTCAAATAAGTAGGCTCCATTTTTCCTTTCTCTTTTTTTTTATATTTTTATTATCAAATATACCATTTTAAATTCTATTTTTTAAAATATTTTTAAAATCTTATTTCATATATTTTTTATCTTTTTTATTCTTTAAATTCTAATTTTGAACTCTTTCTTCACCCTCATACTCATTATATAATATTACATTTTTTATTAAAACTACATCCTTCGCATAACATTGTGTTTCAAGGTATGTTGATCACTAACTTCATACGTTATTAATTGTAAATGAAACTTTCAACTTTGTGTGTCTAACATACCTTTCAAACTCCAAGTCTTGCACTCAAATAAACAAGTGTGCACATCAACAATTTTTTAGAATTTGATGCACTAAGATACATGTAGAATAATTCAATTTTTATTATTGACTACTGAAAATGATTTTTCATAATAACATATATCAATTTTGAAAATTTATTTTCATAACTATGTGTAATAATTCCATAGATGTCTTTTCATAATTGATATATGTTATTTCAAAAAGTCGTTTTCAAAATCATCTGTCATAGTTATAGAAATGTCTTTCTGAAATAAAATATACCAATTATGGAACTCCAACATATAGCTTCAGAAATGACTTATTGAAATTAATATATGTTATAAGATTATAAAAAATAGAGATAAACATATCACTTTAAGATGAACACAAAAATGTGAAATGAACGACATCGTGACATAAGATGAATGTGTGAAAGTGATAAAAGATTTATAGAGAAAAAAAAAAAAGGATTTGATGAAAGGAACAAAGAGGGGTGTAAGGGTTTGAAAAAATACAACTTGAAATGTAAAATAAACATTATAAAGAATATAAATGATAATAAAAAATGAAAAATGAAGGGGTATAGTTAGCAAACACGAGAGTATAAATAACAAGTATTTTTTTTTCTTTTTCCTAGTATCTATGTCTTTTGCTTGGTCCACTTTGGCCTTTAATGTTCTTCTTTATGATAATTGAATGTTGTTGGGCTTGACTGTTTATGACTTTTTTTAGAGCTAATATTGTTTCTTTGAGACTAGGTTTGTAAAGTTATTTGAATAATAAAACTATGAGGGAACCAAAAAGTTATGATTGAAATACGACTCAGTTAAAATTAAAACTAAAATATTTCCTTTAATCAAACCAAATATTTTTAATCAAATATTTTTGTAAATAACAAGTTATGTATAATAAAAAGGGTTAATCTCTTACAACATAATAAATCAAGATTTGAATTTTTGTAGAGATATGTGTTCATATTTAATGAGTAATACTGTTTGAAATATGATTGTTTCAAACAAAAATATTTATAAAAAATTAAAAATTTCTATAATTAAACTTAGATATTTTTTTATGTATGATTAAAAAGATGATATCATAACTTTTAATTATCTTTTTTTTTTTACATTCTCATTTAAAGGTCATCAACTTGAAGAAGATGAAGAGTCTATGACTATCGCTTGTAGATGGTTCCATTATTGGGATGTCATGTAAAGCATTCTTGTTAAGCAGCAATGCCATGGATAAAAAGTTAAGAATTTAATGATAGATTGTTAGGAAAAAAAGATTAAGAGTATTGTGTTGTGACAAAGGTTATTGCCATAAAAGTAAATTCCAACAAACCTTTAAGACAATCAATTACTTTTCAAGGTTTAGATAATAATATTTCTAGAATTTTACACTCAAGACCAAATACATGTGGAGCCTTACAAAATGATTGCTCGAAACAAAGAAAAGTAAACAAAAAGAATGACAAAAAAGAAGACTTTTCGTTATTGTCCTATAATGTTTAAGCTATCAGTTCTTGATAAACTTTTTGACATATTTTTTCATTGACAATAGTTGAACATAAAAATTATAATAGATTTCAAAGTAAATATATCATAATAAATTTGAATTAACATGAATGATCACTAATAAAACTGTTCCTTTTTTTTCATTGATGATAAAATCATTCCTTTATAACAACAATTAGATGATTGCTAATAAAAGTCAACAAATATATAAGTAAAATATCTTTAAAATAGTAATTAAAAATATAATAAAATGATAGGCGAGAATTAAATTACCTTAATGATAACTCTTAGTAAAATTATTTCATTTATGCCATAAATTTCAATAAATTAGCCATTAACCATTTTGATATCTCAAAGACCATGGATATCAAACTTTAGATAAATCAAACATTTATAGTTAAGTAGTTTTATAGTCATTATTTATATTTTAAAAAGTTATATTGTGTGTTAAATTAAAATCAATAAATTATATTAAGAAATTTGTTAACATATACTAGCTTATTTTTTAATTGAAATATATGTTAGTAAGTAATATCATCAATTTACTTTAAGATAATTTTTATTACTAACATACTAACATATATGCATTTATTTTTTAATTTAAGTACATTAATAGACTACACCATCAATATATTTTAATAAACTTTTATTGATAACTTACTCTAATTAAAAAATAAGTGTACTTACATTATTAAACTTTAAAATCATTTGTTAACATAAACATATATATTTTTTAATTGAAGTACATTAACAAGCTATACTATCATTTATATTAGTAAATTATTTATATTAAATTTAATAATTATATAATCAAAATTTAATATATACAAGAAGTTACTTTTGTAACACAATAACTATAATAAATTACTTCTTAAGTAACTTTATCCCTAACCTACAATTGTAAAATCAAGTATGCATCAACTTCACTCATACTCTCTTTGTCCTATTATAACTATTATTTTAAGTTTTTTTTTTTATACAAAACAATAAAACTCATTTAATAGATTAAAGATAATCATAATTTTATTAAATTAACTTTAATTTAAATTAATTTTACTGAATATGATATAAGACACTATTAATATTAAAAATATATATTAAGTATATAAATAAAAATAATAATTAATACTATATTGAAAGACTGAAATGATAATCATTTTAAAATATTTTTTTTATATGAAAATTATAATAACGAAAAAAACATACTTTTAATGTAAATGAAAATCTTGAATTTCATCTAAAACGAAAATGAAATTAGGAATCCTTAAAAAGAAAAAAAAATTAAAAAAATAAATGGCACTTAAATATCATCTCTACAAACATAAATTAGCATATGTAGCATACTATTGATTATTAAGTTTGTAATTAACTAAAAATAGTAAACCTACTAAGTAATTTGATATTTAGCATCTAAGAAAACTTTGAAAAATTTATGTTTAATTACTACTTTCTTAGGAAATAATTAGTAATAGCTTTGTTTCCGTTTAAGAACTTTAAATAATTAAAAAAAAAATTAATATTGATATTTTTATTGCCTTACAAAAAAAATATTGGCATTTTTATTAAAATTATCTAATTTCCTATTATTCCATGTATCTATCGTATTGATTAATTTCTATCATTTATAATTCTTCATTTCTCTCTCTTAAACATGCATCGATTAAATAATAATTAATATGATGTTAAACAAAAGAAACAAGAGTTTCTAAAAGAACAATATTATTTAATACAAACTAATATTTACAAAAATAAGGATAAAGAGTAAAAATTACTAACCTTGATTGGGTACTTATAAAATGGCGTTTTCATATAATTACACATCCTTTTTTTATATTCTCAACCAATGATATTCATTCATCAAATTTTTAAGAAAAATTGTTCGTACTACGTAGCATTTTCCTTTCTAAAATGTCAACATTTAGAAATGAATATAATTGATAAAAGCAGCAGGTAATAACTTATTGCGTGCGAACAAGGGATTAAAGGAGTAACAAATGGAAATCTAAATATATTTCATTTGATGATTTGTAGGATTCTTTTTTTGGAGGGGGAGGGAAGTAAGAAGACTTTTTATTTGTAGTTACAGTGTTACACATTAAATGTATGGCACAAAGAAGCCCAGAAAACCCTGGCACTTAAATGATGTACACCGATGAAACTCTGATACCTGAAGTCAATCCACGCAGGGTCTACACACACTATTTAAACACCTCTTGACATGGTCTCTAGACTAAGCTTAACACACAATCCTGTTCGGTATGTCATAGCTGTAGTTTCAGAGCTCCATATAATGATGGTCAGAGTGCACAATATGCAGAATCAGAATAGGTATATCACAGGGGCTTCAGCATAATCTGCATAAGAGATCATCTTAAGGGAAATCCATCACTCTCATCTCCTGAATTATCTCAGCCTCCGAAACAAATCTAATCTAGATCTTTCGATGATGGTGACTCGGGCTCATTATGTTTCGAGAACCAATGCTTGCAGTTCTTAGAAGTCTACGAAATTCTGGTAAGCTGATTTTTCCATCTTTATCGATATCGGCTTCCTCAAGCAATGGATCGATGGAGCCTCTCATACCCGTATGCTAAAACGCCAACAAAGTGATGTCAGTTGCAGCAAATCTGTATCTTATGCAAAAAGCTTTACTATACAAAAATATATAGAGCTCAAGCTAAGTAGACTTTCTAGCTTCACTTAAACACCAGCCTTCCCTTTTCTCAAAAAGTAAACTTTGACAGGTGATGCAAAAATCAATTAAGTACATTATTGGAGGGGTATTATTACTAATTTCAGGGAGAATTTATCATAAAAAATATGTTCAGGGAGCTTGAGCAAGACATGAGACCAACCATTCTAAGTTCATCTGGAGTAATATAGCCATCCTTATCCAAATCAAATTTCTCAAAAGCAGCCTGTGACCGTTGCTGCCACTTGTCAGAATCATGTTCCTCCAATTGATGTACATGCAATGTAGCTGCCACAAACTCAGTGAAATCCACTAGCCCATCTGTGTTGCTGTCTATCTGCCAGCATACAAGAGAAAGCCATAATGGTGAACAGAGTGATTTGGGTAAGCGACATCTATTGTCTCATTAGAAGTACAATAATAAAAAATGTGAGAAATCTACTCCTATACTATTAGTTAGAATCTCTAACTTGGAGTGAAGCTCTCACTCTCTCAACCAAGGATTCTTAAAACTCTCCACTACTTTGAGAGGTACATTCCGCACACTATCCTTACAGCTAGTCAAAGAATATCATTCTCAATTATTTGGAACTACTTTTCTTTTATCTTTAGGTTTAATCATCTATTTGTTCCTATACTTATACAATCTTTATATTTTAGTCTCTTTACTTAAAAATTATTGTTTTAGTCTTTGTACACACATTTAATTCATTTTAGTTTTTACATATACATTTTTTTAATGTGTTTTAGCCCCTATAAATTTGGATGACAGGGGCTAAACATGTTAAAAAATGTAAGTCTAAGAACTAAAATGAGTAGTTTTTAGGGAGTAAGACATAATGATTGTGTAAATATAGAGACAAAATAAATAATTAAACCTTATCTTTATATGTATATTTGATTTTCATAACCACCTATTTATTTTAATTTTAAATTACTCTTATATTATAATTTAAATTATTTATTATAAATGCAAAAATAACTTATGTATTTAAAATTATTTATTTATTTATTATAAATATTAATTATAATATAATTTAAAAATTTAAGAATATTTATTTTTTATGAATTGTAACTATAAATAAATGTTCATCTTTGAAATGCAGGAACTAATATTCTAGTTAGTATCATTGAACACCAAAGAAACACCACATGTTTCAAATCTAGTCAAACAATGGCTGACAAGTAACCAACAATATGTGGTGCATGCAAAGGATAATTGTAGATACTAACCGCTTGCAATATCTCTAGCACACGTGATTCTTTCAACTTCCATGGGAGATCTTTAGCAAGAGCCTGCACAGAATATGCCCTTTAGACCAAAGCAGGGAAAACTATATTCAAGGGGTTAACTGCTCACCAATTGATAAGTAATGTGATTAGATTTAAATTAAAATAGTCAGAAAACACTCAAAACAGTTTATTATTGGGTTACCTGTCTCATCTCTTCAAGACTAATAGAACCATTTTTGTCCACATCTATTGCATCAAACTGATCTTTTAGATCAGACAATTCTCCTTCATTAAGTGTGCTCGCCAATGCCTGCATGATAATCAAGTAGCAAAAAATTGGTATCAAATAAGTTCCATTGCTTCTGACATGCAAAGGGTTGAATAAATTTGTCTTTTCTCACCCTTAGCGCAAATTGTTTCAACCGACTATATTTCACAAACTGTCGCATGTTGTTCAGGACAGATATATCAATAGGAATCTCTAATGCCTCTCCTCCTTCTCTAACCCATGGATGTGCTGGAAATATCAGAATTAGGGTATAGCATTGTTTTAGAGGAAAAAAAAAAAAGTCTAGATTTAGAAAAAAATTACAGTTAGAATAAAGTTTGATTCACAGTTAATTATTATATTGAGAAAACTCTGTATGGAAACATCATTTACCATATTTATGGAGCTTGAACTGAAACAAAAATTCAATGAAAAACTAATGCATTAATTCACAAACCAAGCTTGGCCTTACAATTAGGCGGTTAGGCCACTCACTATTTTTGAAGATGACTATTTAATTTTTACTCTTTATTTGGATTTAGGTAACCCGTTTATTGATTATAAATTTATTTTGTCACTACTGCATACTTACAACAGTAAAAGGGCAAGCCTTGGTGCAATTAGGGGTGCTCATATTAACCGGTTACAAAAAATTTAACTATAATCATAAATAATTAGTTATATAATAATCAGTTAATTAAAATGGTTATAAAAATTAACCATTTGGTTAATAACTGGTTATTTAACCGGTTATATATCTAAAATCAGTTATATAACCAGTTATAATTAAAACCAATTATAAAATTAGTTATCTATTTTAAACTAATAATTAATTTTAATCTTCAAAAAACAATATTAACATTTAAAATTAATTTTAATTAAATATAACACAATTATTAATGCATAAAATCAAGTGAAAAAAATATTATCTTTGTTCCTATCTATAAGAAAAAAATAATGGTATTTTTTTGTTTCTAATTATAAAAAACATATGATAACTTTTAAATGTATTAATTGCTAATTTGCTTTCATACCCCTAATTTATTATGAAGTCTATTAATGAGAAATCACTAATTTTTCATGAATGTGAATGCATTTATTGAGTTATTAACAATGTAATTCATATCATTTATTCCTTAGATTATGAGTAGTATCATTATTTCTAATCATCACTTAAACTAATTAATTTTATGTGTATTTTTAGAATAAAATTTACATTTATAATAATATTAATTAAGATAAATTAATTTAACTATTTTTATTGATCTTGATGGTTAAACATTAGTTTCTTATATATAGAAACAAAAATAATAATAAATATAGAAAAGTCATTTTTTTATTTTTAAAATTGGTTATATATTGATAACCGGTTATGGATATATACCCAATTATATAAGCAGTTACATACTGATTTTTCAAAACTTGTTATTATTTGGTTATAATAACACTTAACATATTGGTTATTGACTGGTTATGAATAACCTAATCATGAGCAGTCCTAGGTGCAATGTGGTTGCTGCCTATTGACCTAGAGATCACAGGTTCTCAAATCCTAGAAACAACCTCTCCACCACTTGAGGAGAAAAGGCTGTACATTTATCCTCTCAAAAGAAAACTTGGTGGGGAGCCTTGTGATGGGGTCACCTCACTGTTCCACTCTCACAGCAATGGTCGTGTCCCTCTTCTATTATTCTTTCAAGATAACTTACCTGCGGTCTTTTCGGTTTATGTGCAATCAATTGTGCAGTATATTTTTCTTCAGTCTATGATTCTCATTTTTCTTTTTGAAATTTTCCTCCATCTCTTAATTTTTACTTCAATAATTCAACACAGTAACATACATTTAAAGTTTAAGCATCAATGAACGCCCTAAATTTTTAGGCAGTGATCAAAACGTATTATATTTATTTCAAGGAAAGGAAACTAGATATCGTAATAAACAGCCTTCTCACAATAAGAAAACAGGTTGGATACATACATAGAGCCTGAGCAGCAGTATATCTTGCACGAGGATCTTTTACCAACAATTTCTTTACAAAATCTTTTGCAGCATTGCTTATGGTTGGCCATGGTTTCCGCCGGAAATCGGGCTTGTTTCGTAAGACCTGTGTATGATAGGATCATAAATTGTATGTAATAAGAAAAGATTTATTCAAGTTCCTAAAGAAAGAAGAATAGATATAAATCCCACATAATTACAGGAAACTAGTGTCATAAAATGAAATATACCTCCTTGAAGATACCATCCTCCGTCTTATCCCAGAATGGGCGTCTCCCACAGAGCAATATGTATGTAATCACACCAATACTCCATACATCTGACTCAGGACCTGACTTTCGTTTTAAAACTTCGGGTGCAACGTAGTAAGCACTGCCAACAATATCTTGAAACCTCTTTCCTGTTTTGTTTTCAAAGAGAGAGAACAATAACTCTCAAATAAAGATTGCAAAAACATGTTGAATGCAAAGGGGAATAAAAAGGAAACAAATTGATGATTAACACGAATACTTTTGCTCACCAGGTTTTATGAAATCAGACAAACCAAAATCAGTAGCCTTCAAAGGTGAATCTTCTTTCGTTGACTTGAAAAGAAAATTCTGCATGCAAAGAGGAAATAATTTAATGTATGGTAGAATAAACAACTCCATATTGCTTGTAGATATGCCAGTGAACTTGACTACACCTCTGGTTTCATGTCCCGATGTACCAACCCATGTAAATGACACTCAGCAGCAACCTTAAGCATCTGCCTTACAACCACAGCTGCATCTTTTTCAGTATAACGACTGTCCTTCCTGATAAATGTGAAGGCAGCAGAGTCAGTTCCAGTACAAGAAAAAACGTATTGCTAAACACAAAAATATTTGGAGTCACGAGGAATCACATTCAAGATAAATTGGAACTTACTTGGCCAATATCCGATCTAGCAGTTCTCCACCCTCACATAACCTAAGAAGGTAATTGTCACGAAGTTCACGTTAATAATAACATTGATATATACATAGAGAAACATTAGAAAGTAGAAATACAACACAAATGATTTGATGAATCAGCTCCAGAAAGATATATCCTGAGTATATTGCAGTTAAGTGATGCTCAAAATCATATGAACACAGTGAAACAGTATAAAAAATTGACTAAAAAAACAAAAGTAACTTACTCCATAACTATGTACACATATGAACTATCCTCAAAAGCATTATAGAACTGAACCACGTTTTCATGGCCTGTAAGCTCTTTCAATATCTTGACTTCTCGCTTAACATCCTCAACTGCTATGGGGAGAACCATCTGCCACCAAATTCAAGGATTGATTCAGGAATGCAGGAATCCTCATATGTGAAAACAAACCAGAACATAAATAATAAAAATAAAAAAACTGAAAAAGAGTTTGAGTAAAACTTTGGTACACAAAACTCATTTCACATTTATTCAAAATCAATTGCAGGCATCAACAAAACTAGCCAGAACCATTATTACTCTGCTACTCTTTTATTTGAGGTGCGTGTTTGGAAAATGGTCAGGGTCGCGGTTTTTCACTTCACAGTGAATACTACTAGCTCTAGCTTTTTACATTTTTCACAACAAAGACCTGATTTGATGATTGTAGAATGGATTTCCAAACACGCTCGAACTCACACCATTCCGTATAGCATTATTTAGCTCTATCACGAGCTCCCCAGGAGGAGGATGCCGCGACGTAACAGTGAGCTAAAGTGACATGAAAAACGTAATTGTCAACAACTCGTAAGCCTGCTCTCTACAAGGTAGAGGGGAAAAGAAAAAAAAAAAAAAACCTATGGGCTTAATATACACAAATTGCAGAAAAACCATAATTAATAAACCTTATTGTGTCTAACAAAAACCGGGCATACAAAAACTTCAACCTCGAAACCAGAAATTTGAGTTAGTCGAGGTCAACATCGAACAAAATACTAGTACTAGATGCAGTGGGGGGAATCAGCAGATATTCCAAAAACCCCTTTCCAAATAACAAAGCAAAATAAATAAATAAAATTCATCATTATCCCATTTTCCAAACAAATTTACCAATCTCCAGCACCAAAATCAGTAGTAGTACCTCCAGAACCGGAAACCGAAAAAAAAAAAAATCGTAATTCTTCCTACCCATTGACCAAAACAAAACCAGAATTGGAGAAGACGAGGAAAAGAAGAGAAATTTAATTCCATTGCCGCAAAACGATCACAAAATCTAAACTGGGTATCCACGAAGCGGAAGAACAAAAGACATAACGGTGAATACCTTGCTCTTCTCGAGTCTCTTAACAGCGACACGATCCCCATTTGCTTTGTTTATTCCAACGTAGGTATAACCAAATTGTCCATGTCCCAACAATTTCCCGAGCGAGAATCTCTTGTCGAAGTCTTTCTCGTAGCCGAAATCCGTGCGCTTTCCGCACGGGACATGCGTCCCTTGGCGACGCGCACCCGCTTTCTCTTTGGCGCGTGAGTTCTTCTGCAACTCCTCCGGCACTCGCCGCCGTTGACCCTGCGACGGTTGCTGCTTCGGTGCCGTCACCGGCTCCACCGGCGGTGGTGGCGCGGTGGAACACTTGCGGTTGCGATTGGAGGCGCCGGCGTTGTTGCTGCTAGAGCCGCTGACCTTGGTGGAGGAGAAACAGATGCCCATGATGGAAGAATGGCAGAGAGATCAAAGAAAGAATGAGAAGATGTTACCATTCATTCATTCATTAACACATAGAGAAATAGAGAGAGAGAGAAAGAGAGAGAGAGAGAATTGAGAGTTATGTGTAGCGTGAATGATTGAGAGAGGGAGATGGAGAGAAATAGGAAGAAGGAAATGAGGGAGCAGGGACGACGAAGAAGGGAAGAAGGTGAAGGGTGGTGGTGGTCAAAACTCAAAAGAGACTTTTGAATGTAATGAGAGAGAAAGAGGAAAATGAACAGGAACAGAAAAAATGTCGTTGGCGTGGCGTTGCCAAAACAAAACAAAACAAAACTAATTCCAATGTTTAATTAATTCCTTTCCATTTGGTATTGTAAATTTTCTTTTTTAATTCTTCATTCTTCTAAGTTAGCTGTCACTTCCCCATGTTAACCTTTTTTAAAATTCATTTCATTTTAAACAGCTTGGTTTTTGGTGGATTCTTAATTAAATCTTAAATCTTAACTCATTTTGTATCTGTGTTGATTTATTTTAAGGTTTAACCACTACATTTTTATTTTTCACATCTCATACACTTTAGCTTTTATTTTTTAATTTTTATACTAGAATTTTAGGGGAGGAAATGATACTATCTAACTCAAAGTGTACAATATTGATATTCATATTTACCCAGCTCAAAATACATCAATAAATATTTGATTTTAGGAACATTCATACGCGTAAAAAGTCTCTTACGATTTTGGCTTTCTTAAATTTTTGGAAGATGGATATTTGGAAAATTAATAAATGCATCTAATGAATGCCAATTAAACTTACAAGAATTTATTAAACAATAAGTGTGATTGTTGAACAAGTATTATGCATTGCTTATTAATTAATGAATTTAAAATAAAAGGACTAGATTACTGTTCAAAATCTTTATTGAAAGAGATCCATGATTAGTAATTAATCGTATTTCAAGAAAGATTGCCTCTTATTAAAAATAGTGTAATAAAAATATTACTTTTAATTTTTATTATAAAGTCAAAATTAAGAATCTGATTTAATTTTTTTTATAAAATTTAATATAAAATATCTCATACATTAATTATTTTTTTTATAAAAACATCCTTCGTTAAAATTAATTCTATAATAATATAATAGTATGATAAACATATTTCATTTATATTTGCTAGTTTTGTTTAAGAAATAATTTTAAAAATAATATTATTTAAGATAAATTTAATGTTTTAAATTAATTTAGCTCATTTTTTAAATTTAATTAATTAATTAATTAAACCTTATAATAAGAACTAAAAGTAATATCATTTATTTATTTAAGATTCATCAACAATGTCAACTTATTTTAATAATATATTTATTCTTATTTATAAGACTCAATTATTTAATTCATTAAGATTAAGAAAAAAATAATAATTTAATTGACAACAATAAATTTTTCTTAAATTTAATATTTTTCTAAAATACTATTGTCATTAATAATTTTTTTTTTTAAAATGCGTGTCAATATAATATTTGTTTTATTTAATTACAAATATGTTACTCTATACAAAAATTAATACATCAAATAATATAGATTGAATATTATACAAAAACATATAATTTTAAAAAGTTGAATCTTATAAATAATAATAAAGATAATAATTTTTTTAAGAACATATTTAATAATAATTTAATAAAAACTTATTGTTTGTTAAGAAAGACAGGTGTTACTTCAAAGAAAATTATGTTGAAGCATGTGGTAAATTTTTATAAGTTCATTTTCATGTATTATTAGTGTAAATATGATTATACTATTAATTAAAAAATATCTTAATGTGAATTTTACATTGTTATTATAAAATAAATCAATGTATTTTATTTTTTAAAAAATTATAATAATAAAATTTTTAGTTA
>JAMLFT010009169.1:0-12980 GCA_026544285.1 Pachyrhizus erosus | reverse complement strand
TTTAGCAAATTATCTCTAGAATTTCATGCATGAGGAATTAGTGTGAATGATTTAGAATGTGGTATCAAGAATAAGTAATGTGAGAATTGTATGTGATTTGAAATACAAAGTACAAGAGAGTAAGATAGAATATGTTCAATCCCAAATCCAATAATTGAAATTTTAAAAATTAAGCTTTTGTTAATTCATATTCTGTTTGCCATAAAATTATTTTGAAAACCAAATTCAAATTTAAACTAAGTATTTATTCATTGATTTATACTCAAAGAGATTTATAACATAAGAAATTTTATTGAAACTGTTCCTTGTGAGTACGACATTCGTACTTGAAAAAGTACTATACTATAATTGAATCGGTACACTTGCCGAAGAAAATAACAATAGTTAACACATCAACATGAATTAAATTAAACAAAAAGTTACTAGAGGACATATGTAAAGGAAAAGGAAGACGTGTTTGTTTTGACAAATGACAGATTTCACAATGGGCATTAGACTCTTTATTGAATCAAGAACAAGAGCTAAGCACTTGAGGGCACTTTGTGAAGGATGGCCGAAACAAGCATGCCAAGTGATAGATGAAAAGGTGAGAAAAGCAACAACAGTGGTAAAGACTTCAAGAAAGTATAGTCCATCTTGTTTATGGCCTTGTCCAAATCAATCTCCTTCTTCGTAAAACGATCCTGAAATATATAATGATCATGATAGACATTATAGTTAGAAGTTTGTGTGAGTTTTGACATAGATAAAAGATTGAATTTGAAAGAGGGTATAAATAATACATCAATAAGAATCATGAGTGATGTAAGTTGTACAGTACCAATGCCATGAATGGGAACTGAATAGTCATTAGATACACAAATAGTAGTGTGGAGAGAAGAAAAAATAGGTTCTAATGAAAGGAAGAAAGAGTGAAAGAAACATGATCTGTTGCTCCAGTATCAATGACTCATTTATTAGGCATATAGAGGAAAAAATAAAGAGTTAGAGACTAACCTATGAGATTGGGTTTAGGTTGGTTTACCTCTAGTAATAAGCGTAGAAGTTGTTGCAATGATTCTATTAATATAGGATCTTTTGTTGTATTAGTAGATTAAGTAGCAACAACATAATGTAGAAGGCTGCCCATGAGTGTAATTGGTGAGATTAGTAAGGATATAAGTCACAAGACTTTGCCCAGTAATATCAAAGGATTGAAGATTATATGGGATCTCCAAATCAAGGTTGCTAGAGGAAGAAGATGTGACATTATCCTTGATCATAATGTAACGTGAGTGAAAAAAAAATTACTATTGACACCATAAAAGTAATTGGTTGTGTCTTTATTCAATCATATAAAGAATATATATATACAAGTGGTATTGAGAGAAGATTACGCTATATTATTTGAAATTAGACAAATATCTTTCCTAAGTATATATCCTAAATTAAGTCATATGGATAATTCAAACAGCTCCCAAATGTAAGCATCTAGTGTAGAGAGCATGTCATAATGCATTGCCTGTAAGGAAAAACCTTCTGCATTGAGTAACTAACATAGATCCTCTATGCCCAAGATGTGGACAAAAAGATGAGGATGGAACACATGCCTTGCTTTCTTATGAAGAGGTTAAAAGATTTTGGTTTGCACCTCAGTTGGGAATTAGAATTAATCTGGATGATGAAACCCCTTTTATAAGGTGTATAATTGCGATTCTAAAGTTAGAAGATAAAGACTTTGTTGCAAGAAGTTAGAGTTGGTATATGTCATATGGAAAGTAATGGAGTTGCTCACAACCGCATTATATGATTTGGATCGAGGAGATACCCTCCCAACTGCAATATGACTTGGTCAACCACTTTATCAGTTGAATGACAGATAGATTTCTGTTCAAAAACAAAACATCCGTCACAAATTTAAATTCTCGAAATATAGATGTGTTAAAAGTCAAAAAGAAATGTTTCATAACCCATAATAATATTACCAAGCTCCAATCAAATTGGTGAAATGTTCAATGTGATGTTCGAATACCAGGTTCTAAACTAAAATAGATTCAAGTAATACATTAATAAATTTTTTAATTAGAATAATTTTTAATAAGACTTAGTCAAAATAAAGGTTCATATATTATGAGTAGTTTTAGCTTTTTGATGATCATAATTTACATTTTATGTAAAAGAAAAATATTATAAATCTTTTTACTATTGATTAAGTTTTATATATTCATTTTAATTCTTTTTTTATCTTTGACCCTTTATAATCAACATTTTTTATCCATTTAATTAAAATGAATGACTTTTGTAAAAGAAAGTACAAAAGTAAATAATTTATAAATTTAAGGATTAAAATGACAAACATTTATAATTATTGGAGTTAGAATGAGACTTTACTCAAGCTTCTAGAATAGGTCATACTTGTATATTTCCACGCACAAAATATAAACTAAGTCAAATTTTGAAATTGAGTGTATCTACTTGTATATTTCAATATACACAAAATCTAAGTCAAGTTTGAAATTAAGGACTTTATAAGTTTGTATGACTAACTTATAAGTTAATTTAATTAGATAAATTTTATTTAACACACGTATTTATTTTAATAATTTATAATTTATTTTTTAAAATAAATTTCCATGCACAAAATATAAATTAAGTCAAATTTTAAAATTGAGTGTATATATTTGTATATTTCAATATACACAAAATCTAAGTCAAGCTTGAAATTAAGGACTTTATAAGTTTGTATAACTAACTTATACGTTAATTTAATTAGATAAATTTTATTTAACAAACGTATTTATTTTAATAATTTATAATTTATTTTTTAAAATAAAATCTACAATATTAACAAAAATTATTTAAAACTTATTCAAAGATCAAATTTTAAATAAAACAAAATTTTATTATTTTAACACTCCTTAAGATTTGTCATGAAAATGTCAAACTTTAATTATATAAAAATCAAATTTATATTAAAAGCATTTTAGTCATTACGTCAATAAGTTGTTTATCAATTTCTTAGTTTAAATCATTATTATCAGAGTCATTTAATTCAACTCCTTGTGTTTTTAAACACCACATATCAAGATTTTTCATCACAAAATCATCTTGCATGAAATTCAAGTTGACCTGACAAAATCTTTCGGTCAACAACACTCTCATCAACTTTGGCAATAAAGTCACCAACTTCAACTAAATTAAATTTCAAATAAAAAAAACAATCATTTCAATCTTTGTCATCTTAATCCTATAATCATCAATGATAAAACAATAACTTTCTTTGAAAAAAAATTTATATTCATTTCTTAACATTTATACAATACAAAAAAGATTTTTATCAAGTTCAAGAATGTAAACAATATCACAATTTTTTAACTTGACTTTTAATCAAATTGATTTGTTAATGAAGAAAAAATTATTTCATCTATGTGAATTTGAATTCATGTGATGCCATAAATAAATGTTTGTCATTAATGTTCTTCTTCAATCAATTTTACATGTGGTTTCGGTTATTACTCAAACTACTTTTTCTTCATTTTGCAATACTTTTTATTATGCTTAACCTCTCACGATGTTAAATGCCAAGTCAAGTTTTTTTTCTTTCACAACTCGTAAGAAACAAGCTCTTTATACCATTGTTAAAAATATTTTATAAAATAAAATATACAAAATTGAAACTTGCAAAGAAAATAGAGACATTAAAATTGGAAAAAAAAATAGCCATTAAAGTTCTTTAAAAAAATAATTCATCATCAGATTTATTTAAAATTTAAATTAATTAACTTAAATAAAATATAAAAAATAAAATTGAGAACAATAAAAAAAAACTCTATCTAGAACTTATTCAAAAATCAAATTAAAAATTAAAAAAATCATAACTCTAACCTATACTCCCTCCATTTCTTTTTAATTGTTAAATTTAGAAAAACATTCTTATTTATTTATCATTTTCAAAATTTAAGATAATATATATTATTTTTTGTGTATTATATTTCTTATTTTTTATCTAAACTTTGATTAATTTACACACAAATTTATTATGAAATAAAAATAAATAAAATAAAATAAACTCCACAACTATCTTAATAAAATAAAATAAATTATTATATTTTTAATTTTTATATAAAACTTTAAAAAATAAGTAAAAAAACCATAAAAAAAAAAAAAAAAACTGTATGATTTATTACAAAGGTTAAGGTGAAAGATTTGCCCATTTATCTGAAAAACCTTATTTTAACTAGTAAAGTGACCCGCGTTTCACGGGTCTCAACTTTCGTATATGTTAACAAATTATCAATAAATATTAATTTAGTTATTATGTAAATAAAAAAAATACATGTATATGTTTATAATTGAAGTCAAAACAGACTATAAAAAATTAAGTGAATTCCTTTTTTCGACTTTGCAATTTAGTTTTAAAACTTTCTATCCCTTAAAAATACAAAATTTTGCAAATAAAAAATGCAATAGATTAAATTACTAAGACAAATATAAGTATAAATTAAATCATTAATTATATCATGAGATTTAGTCCAAGAATTATGTCAATTGCATGATAAGTAAAACAATCAATAATGAATTACATTCTCTTGTTACAATTTATCATCATAATTGGACAAACTGGTGACCCATCTAATTAGGTTTACACCCAGTTAAGTTTATTTGCCTAATCCGTAAATTAAACTTCAATTTTCATATAGTCCACGGATAAATGGATAAGCACACAATAAACAACATTGACAAATGGGAGATTGAAGTTCGCAGGGGGGCACCTGGGTTAAGATAAATTTTCGGAGAATGGCAATTGCTTGTGAAGGAGCTATGAAAGAAGGTGATACTATAGAATAGGGAGCTATTGAAGAAGAAGTCATTGCAGCGTTTGCAGGGGGTGGGGGGAATCGACATTCCTAGGAGGTGATAATTTAGTTACAGTGGGCGCTAAAGTTGCTTTGTTTACCTATTCATTAAGAATTGCAGATTTTTTGGCCCATCATATTCAAGTATTTACAATTCATGTAAGAGTAATGATACTCCTAAAGGATGTTCTGTTGTTACAGTTCCTGTAACAGTATTCAAGCAAATTGTTACCATTACGACTTCAGAAGATATTGTTATTTGCACATCAATTTTCTTTAAGTAAATTAGTAACCAATTCTTATGAAACATATCTTCATGTACAAGAATCATTTCCTCAATCAAAAAGACAAGAAACAAAACAAACATATTCTTACACTACTTCTTTCAAGAAAAAATATTACATAGGACGCATAATAAATAAAGTCACCAGAGACATCGGATTAGACCAAGACTGAGCTGTAAGGGGACTAGGATGTAGAAGCACTTGTGTGCAATGCTACTAAGGAAGCATAGTCACCTCCCTTGTTGAGTAATGCTTCATGCTTTCCCTTCTCTGCTATGACTCCATTCTTAACTACTGCAATTAAATCCGCACCCTTAATAGTAGATAACCTATGAGCCACTACTATTGTGGTTCGGTCCACCATAACACGGTCTAGTGCATCCTGAACCACTTTCTCAGATTCAGCATCAAGCGCACTTGTAGCTTCATCTAGTAGTAATATTTTTGGATTCTTCACTATAGCTCTTGCAATTGCCACCCGCTGCTTCTGTCCCCCAGATAATTGAACACCCCGCTCCCCTACTAATGTGTCATAACCCTGCATATATAATACATTGTTTTCAACATTTCAAACCTATATTCATGGGCTGTCTAATTAACTTGTACTCGTGCAGAATTTTGAAGATATTATTTTAGTTGGACTAGGGATTGAGTGTTTGTGTTAATACAACACTTCATTTTACCTTTTGCAAACTACTAATGAATTTATGAGCGTTTGCCAATTCTGCTACAGCTATAATTTCTGCCTCAGTTGCATCTTCTTTTCCATATGCAATATTGGCTCGGATGGTGTCATTAAACAACACTGGCTCTTGACTCACCAGGCCCATCTGTTGTCTCAGCCATTTAACTTGCATCCTTTGGATTTCTCTACCATCCAGTGTAATGTGACCTGAGTCTGGATCATAAAATCTTTGTAACAATGAGATAACTGTTGATTTTCCACTTCCACTTTCTCCAACCAGTGCTACTGTCTGTTTATTTTATCAGTATAGTCAATCTTTAAGTTAAGGAAGAACAATTTAGAGTAGTGAAGAAGACAAGATGTGCAAATTAGAAGCTTACCTTGCCGCTATGAATGGTCAAGCTAAGATCTCTGAATATTTGAACATCGGGTCTGGTAGGATACTTGAAACTGACATGCTTAAGTTCAATCTCTCCCTTGACTTCTTCCAGTATCAATCCAGAGTCATCACTTGGGTCTATTTGTGACTTTCGGTCAAGAATGGCAAATATGGAAGCAACAGCACCTTTAGCTTTAGTTGAATCAGGGACCAAAGAACCAGATTGAGAGATTCCTACAGCTGCCAAGCTGAGAGCAAAAAAGACCTGCAAATCGGGAGACAAAGTCATCAATGCCACAAACTTGGTGGAAGCCTTGGGCACAGGACCACCCTATCTTAGTGATTAATGACTTGGCAATAATTGTGCCAACGATAAGAGAAGGTGATAGAATATTGTACATGGTGAACAAGTTGAACAAGTTACGAGAATAACTTACCCGGAAAACATCTGTGAATGATGATTTGCCATCCTCTACCAGTCGAGCTCCAGCATAAAAACTGGTTGCATAAACTGCATACAGCACGAAGAACGATAGTCCAAAACTAACTCCACTTATTATCCCTTGCCTTATGCCCGTCTTACTTGGTCCTTCACATTTTTCCTGGTATAACTCCATCACCTTCTCTTCAGCACAGAACGAAGCAACTGTTCTTATACTCCCCACAGCATCATTCGCCACTTGACTTGCTTCCTCATACAATTTCTGTGGGCATGTAGAATATCAGTATTCATAACATATAGCTAAGTTAATAAATGAATTCTGAGCATATGCTTGTAATTGTTGATCCATGGTCGTTAACATAAAGTTAATTTTTATCTCCTATTAGTATGATGCCAAAAATGTTCAAAGAAATGGATCTTATTATTTACATACAAAATTATCACTCCACCTCCCCTCAAGTTGGGAACACGTATTTTCATATTATTCGTCACAATGTTAGTTGATGGCTTAGTAGAAGTCAGGGACAAACCTTTGCATCTGTGCTGAATCCTTTCAAGAACTTCAATTGCAAATATCCATTTAGTCCTAGTAGAGGCACCAAAGCAAGGATTATAAGAGCAAGCTGCCAGCTTGATTCAAAGGCAATTACCAATCCAGCTATTGCTGTGGCAATATTTTGAACCAGCAAACCAAGTGCATCCCCAACCAAAGCTCGAACAGAAGCTGCATCGGTAGAAAGCCTTGCTCCAATTGCTCCACTTGAATGCTCAGCTTCATCAAACCAACTTATTTCCATGTGAACGACCTTCTCAAAACACATTTTCCGGATCCTTTGGATCAACTTACCCCCAGCAACGCCAAAAAGGTAGAATCTACCTGGGTAAATAAAGAATGATGCCACACCCAATGCAACAAATACTACTGCCCAAACTTTTGAATCTTTACGTAGTTCATGAGCTGGCTCATAGAAAATAGTTATCATTTTGGAAAGCAAGAGACCAAAAACAGGGAATATGACTCCAGATAGCACTGAAGCTACAGTCCCCATCAGTAACACCGGAATCTCTGGCTTGTTTAGATAAGCCAGGCGATAAAGAGGCACTTCTGGTGGTGAAGGAGCTGTTGAAGGAGGATCTTGAGGCCCTTCACCTGCAGGTTGTATGAGGCCAACAGATGTGGGCACACCAAATGATGCTGAGAATGAATGGCGACCACTGTTTCCTACTCCCAATGACCCTTGGCTTATAGATCGTAAGAAAGAAGACCTTTTACTTGAATTTCTTCTAGAACGCACTATACTCTCCGATCTGTCTCTGTCATCTATATTCTGTTCTAATCTTTTAATTTCTTGTAGTCTGATAAGCTGGCTATAGGCTCCATCAGGATCCTTGGTGAGCTCAGCATGTGAACCTGATAAATTGAAAAGTATAATAATGCAATGAGGTATATAAACATTTGGTTTCGAGAGCCTTCTTAAAATGGAGTCATGGAAAAGATAGATGTCTATTACTATATAACATATTTACCTCTCTCAACTATTTTTCCTTGGTGGATAACAGCAATGGTATCAGCATTCCTTATAGTACTCAAGCGGTGGGCTACAATGACAGTTGTCCTGTTTATCATTATTCTGTCCAATGCCTCTTGTACAATCTTCTCAGATTCAGCGTCAAGGGCACTTGTAGCTTCATCCAGAAGTAGGATTCTTGGATCTTTCAAAATTGCTCTTGCTATTGCTACTCTCTGCTTTTGACCCCCAGAAAGCTGAGTACCATGCTCACCAACCATTGTGTCTAGTGCCTGAGTTCATAATTTATACGAAATTATTGAGGTGAAAGAATACCTTTAATAATAAAGATAGAACATAGAAGAAAGAAACTTTTTCTTGTCTTGTACACTTTGAAGATGAATATAATCCTGATAAAGAGAACGTTTGGAATTCACTATGCAGTTTCTAGATTTATAATTGAGGTTTGAGAGCTCACCTGAGGAAGCTTATCTATAAATTTGGCCGCATTAGCAAGTTCTGCTGCAGCTCTGATTTCTTCATCGGTTGCACCATCCTTGCCATAGGCAATATTCTCTTTAATGCTACAAGTAAAGAGAACTGGTTCCTGGCTGACTAGACCAATTTTCTGTCTGATCCACTTCAATTGAAATTCTCGGAGGTTGATACCATCAATAAGTACTGCACCAGACTGTGGATCATAAAATCTCTCTATCAAACTAACAACTGTAGATTTCCCACTCCCACTTTGTCCTACCAAAGCTGCAGTAGTGCCACTCGGTATTGAAAGAGAAAATCCATTGAATATTAGTTCATCAGGTCTTGTAGGATAACTAAAGCAAACCTCCCTAAGCTCTATATCGCCGTGAATGTCATCAAGCTTCCTGCCAGTGGTGTCATAAACATCAATTTCTGGCTTCCTTTTAATTGTTTCAAACATCTTAAAGGCTGCAGCTTGTCCTGCAGCAAAAGCACTCAAGCTTGGAGATGCCTGTCCCAGAGACCTGAGATTGGAATTTTAGTTAGTTAGGAGAATATAATATCTAATTATCTATTCATATCTTCTGAGTTTTCAGATGAGAGGAGGGAGTCAACTCAGTCAAGTTTAGAAATTATAGGTTCGTATTAAGAAAGAAAAAGAAACACACAACTTACGTGGAGCCAGTCAATACAGCAAATATTACAGTCACAACATCTCCTCCTATATATCCTTTCTCTATTATCATTTTTGCACCAAACCATACAGCCAAACCATAACTGCAGATAATAACAAAGTAGAGTGCACCAAAACCCAAACCAGAAGCTAGTGCCTCTTGCACTCCAGTCTCGTATGCCTTGAATAAGGACTGATCGTATTTAGCTATAGCTAGCCTCTCCCCAGTGAATGATGCAACCTGCATTACAGAGATAAAGGTCATTTATATATTGATTATATTCTGCAATAACAAAAGGAAAAATGAAGAGTTTGTTTTTGCCAGTGTGCGTACAGTTCGGATAGAACCAATTGTCTGCTCTACTACAGTTGATGCTGTAGAATATGCAGCTTGTCCTTTGGATGATGCTTTTGAAATAATCAGGCTCATCATAGCCCCAGACAAGACAAGAAGTGGAATACAAGATAACATGACAACAGTTAGAAGCCATCCCTTGACGAATGCTACGACAAAACCTCCAATGAAAGTTGCCATTAACTGTATAAACTGTCCCACCTGGTATCAAAGAGGAGAAAAACAATTAAAACAACCTTAAGCTACTGTTTTTATGATAGTTACAGCAGGAAAACGAATTGATGATTATTTATGTATGGTGGCTCACTAATACCTTCTCGCCCATGGCATCTTGAATAAGAACTGTATCACCTGACATCCTTCCAACAACCTCTCCAGTGTTAGTCTCTTTGTCAAAGAAACTTACATCTTGCCTCAAAATTGTTTGAAGGTACAAGCCTCTAATTCTTGCAGCTTGTCTCTCCCCAGTGATCATCCAGCATGTCAACTCTGGTATGTAGCAAACAAGGATTCTTTTTAGGTCATAATGAACCAAGCTAAATAGTTAGATTGTAAAAACGAACAGATAATCTTACGCAAAAGTGACGCAAAAAAGGTACCCACAGCCAAGTAAACAAATTTCAGAGACACCTGAACACCGTAATTCATCGTAAAATGTTAAGTTCTAACTTCTGATGATACTATTCACAAATATGGACTAGTAATAGTAAAAGGGAATATTGAGGAAATACCTTGGAAACTTCATCAACGACCTCATTGGTGTTACTGGATCCTCCAAATGCATTGATCATATTTCCAAATATCAGAGTCATTAAGGGCAGGGAGACTCCATTCCCAATAGCACCAACAGTCCCCACAAACATCAACAAATGATCCAAAGAATCAGCAAATGAGAAAAGCTTGTATAAGGGTACTGTTTTGGCTGGTTTATCTTTGGCCTCGCTCTTCTTTGAGTCTTGATTGTTGTTTGAATCTCCGTTCACTCTGATATCCCCTTCCATTTCAGTGGAGAAAGACTCCTTTTGCTCACAAACCCCCCTACCAATGACTGTAAACCGAAAACAGCTGCATGAGATGCATTAATTAGAGTTAGTAACACACAACAACAAAGTGCTTTTCAAACAGTTACTTCATCATGAAATCTCATCATTTCTTTTTCTTTTTATGCTTCCTGGTTTTGTTGGGTGTACGCTGAGTTTATGAAGAAGGTGTCGTTCAATTAATGTCATATTTCTGAGTTCTCACTCGGTTGTCAACTTAGAGAAGATTTCAGCATATAAAAGATGATGGCATCAAGTTAACTCCAACCAAAACCAAAACAGAAGAAGAAATAAACCTTTTACAACAAGAAACTGAAGCTATTTCTGCCTTCAAAGAAGATGGAAAACTAGCCGTAGAAAGCAACAGATGAAAGAATTAAAAAATAAATTGTAGGTTGAGAAGTTGAACCCAGTTGCAAGCTTATATAGTTCAATGAGTTCATATACTATAAATAAAGCTTTGGTCAAACTGAATCTTGAAATTTCTTTGCCAGCACGCTAATTCAGTAATCCTAGCCAATTTTGCTTCTAAGTATTAAAAGTCCCAAATTATTTTATTTATGTGGGTTTTGAAATTATGAAATTAATTAAAAAAAAGTTAATTACTATAATCATTCCACGGACTATAATTTATGTGGGTTGAGTGAGTTAAGTCATTGGATTGAGTCATTAAAAGAAATTTAAATTTCTAACTCTAAAAAAAATTAAAAACTATTTCAAACTCAAAATTAATCTTAAATATTTTTAAAAATATAATTGTATAAGAGTGATTTAGTGAGAGGTATTCATGTTTGTTTAAATTTAAAATTTTTAATTTTAATAAAAAAATCATATTTTTATAAATTTAATATATATTTTGGTTAAGTTGAATTTGAATAGCTTTAAAATTTTAAAATTTTAATACAATTCAGTTAGGTTAACAGAATTCATAAATTAAACACAATTTACTTACACCCCTAAATATATTTATGTGATAGGTTAAGTTTAACATAGATTTTGTTAATGGTTTGTATAACAATTTTAAAAAAATTGATAGTGGCATATGTTAAAATAGTAAATAAACATACTAAATTAACTATTAATAGAAGTAATGTATTGGACGAATAATAACATATGAAAATTTTAGAAAAACTGAAATAAAATGAAAAATTTTAAGAAAGTAATTTTAAATTTTACAAATTCTGAAGAGAGAGAAAACATATCTTAAAAAATAATATATAAAGTGACAGGATATACCCAGCGAGTTAGTTAGTTGATTGGCTATCACATTGGTCATGAAATTGACAAATTGCCGCCCAACACGGGAGTGCAGAAAACTAGTCATTCCGTATTTACTCAAAAAATAAAATCCAAAGATGCGTTTCGTGATACCCAAACAAAAATTATTAAAGAGAATTAAAAATGAGAAGAAAAAAACATAAAAATAATACTACAAATCTTATTATTTTTAAAACTATTTCTTCTTCTTCTTCTTCTCTTTCTTAATAAACAAAATAATTTCATTCGTTCCCATCCGTCCAATTTCTATTATTCGAACAAACTGTAAATGAAAACATCAAAAGTTTTTAATAAAAACTATTTACTATGTAAAAAATATAGAAATTTTTTAATCTCCTTTAAATAATTAAACTGTCAACTAAGAGTATTAATATACAGATGTTGAAATATTTCTATTTTTTGGGCATAAAAGTAGTATTGATTGAATTTGGAAGACGAGGAGGGTCGCAGGAATGACCACCTGCTGTCTCTGTTTGAACCTTCAACGTTATTCTATTTCCTGGAAATTATCCGGAAGCATCCTGTCACAATTGAGTGAGACACATAGATACAGTGAACATTGGAAAAGTAAGAGAAAAAAAAATCCAACTTTATTGTTAACCTCTTTGATAAGTTCTTCCATGATCACACTTTGTTAGCTGAAAAGTTAACACTTGTTCTATTATTTTTTGGTATAATTTTCATCAGTTTAATTTTGTTTATTTGGTAACTGGTAACCTACCCACAACCCAGATGCTAATTTGATTTACATATAATTGAATGGGGAAAGAATTATAGATATAATTTCCCGAAAACAAAATAGTTGGATCCCCTATGTACAAACTAGATTAGTTATTTGAATGTGAATGTTGTAAGAGTTATTATTCAATGAGAATGCTTTTAATAATTTTTACCTTTTAGAAAACTTTTTTAGCTTTTTATATTTATCTTTTTTTGTATTTTTAAATTTAATTTAATATTTTTTCAAAATCATCAATAATTAAAAATAATATTATATCATTATGTTTATCATCAAATTAAA
>JAMLFT010009168.1:0-12981 GCA_026544285.1 Pachyrhizus erosus | reverse complement strand
TCTTCCGATCTATATTAATGATATAAAATTTTGAATATATAATTTATGTAAAACAATTTAATTTAATGGTAAGTTTTAAAAAATATTATTTAATTAAAAATTATTAGATAGCATAAATAATTTATATTTGATTTTTTTTAAGTCTTAATAAGGGTTTTAAAAGTATTAACTAAAAAATGAATAAATAGTAAGTTATTATTGAAAAATCACGATACTGGTTTTCGAGTTGTCATCAAGCAACTAATAGTCAACATGCAGAGCATGAGCAAAAAATATTGAAGAAACATTTTTATATCATTATTTTAGGTCCTATTAAAAAGAATTTTAAAAATAACAATTAAAAGTTAATATACAGAAAGTCAACATCTTAACATTGAGCATTAAATATCAGTCAAAAAAATATTTTTAAATTGTTGTTTAAAGTCTTGTTCTCCTAAGAGTTTTAAAAGTATTAATTATGTATGAATAAATAGTGAGTTATTATTAAAACAACACGATTAAATTATATTAAGAAGTAGAATAAATATGCTGGTAGTTTTTATAAAAATTATTTTTAATCAATCTAATCAATATTTTTAAAGAAACTTTCTGGACTTAAATGAAATTAAAATTAATTAATATATATTTATACTAATTAAAATTTAATTAATATTATTTAATTATATTAAGAATAGTATTAAGAATAAAAATAACTATTAAAAATAGTATCACAATTAATTAAAAAATATTTTGAGATAATATTATTAAATAAAGTGAAAACTAGTGAAGGCTTTATTATTATCAAATTAATCTCTTAAATATATCTTTAAAACTTTGAAATAATTAGTCTTAGTTCTTGGTTAGGACATTTTGGGTAAAAAAAAAAAAAATCTTTATTATTTAGTTATAAATGTCATTGAATGACATTAATTGTTTTTTCATTTCTGAAATGTTGAACCAGTTGTTTTCATAAATACCATCGAATGACATTAATTGTTTTTTCATTTCTGAAATGTTAAACCAGTTGTTTTCATAAATATCATCGAATGACATCAACTTTTTCTTTATTTTAGAAAATGTCTAATATATTTTTTCCTTCATATTACATCATATTTATACATCCTAACTATAGAAACCTCTCAGAAATATATACTTCTCCAATACATATATGAAAAGATTCTTCAATAAAGAAAAAGGATTGGCAAAAGGTGCAAAATGTCTCTATTTGCTAGAAGTGTTTTGATACTATGGATGCTTATGGCTTTCATGTTATCAGCAAACAAAGCTTTTCCAACAAAATATAAAGCCATTGTTGGGGTACAAAATTCCTTGGGTGGAAATTTGAACTTAAACGTTTATTGTCCCCATATTGATCCTAAGCAGCATATTCTTCCCCCTGGTGCTTCTTATGAATGGAATTATTATGGTGGTATTCCATTACCAGGAAAATCACCATTCTTGTGTTTCTTTCGATGGCCAGGTGCCTATCACACCTTTGATATGTGCGTGCCAGATAAGTATTCTGGTTGTGAATGGGTCAGAAATTGGGAAATAAAACAAGATGGAACATGTAGGCATTTTGGTTCTGGACCTTTTAATTATTTTTGTAGCAAGTGGAATGGTTAAATATCTTTTATCCTAATATATTTGTTAATTCTGCTTTTCGGGCTTCAGACAAATCAAAGTTGTAGCAACATATATATTCCCCTCTTCTATCATCTAAATAAAGAATGATTATTCTTCACATGCCTTTGGAAATTGACTTCATGCTTTCTGTTTGTTTTTTAATTGCTCTTAATTTCTATATAAAATTGAGTGTTTCGTCATATCAGGGAAGAAAGAAAGTTTCATGAGAGAAATTAAGGTTTGATTAGTTAGAGGATTCATAGAACATAGAGCTGTTTAATTTTTTTTTTTTTTTTTATCTTACACTCCTCTTAATATTTAAGAGTTCTTATTAAATTCTTTCTCTAATTGTAATCATTAAATAAGTCATTTAAATGGACGCAAAAAATGTTTTTTTTTTACTCTTTAAAATTAATTAAACAATGCTGCAACAGCGTTATGACATTTACTTCAATAATAATTTTTTTTTAAAATAACGTCTGTTTAACTTAAAATAGTCATGATAACTTAAAATTTACTTGACTGGCTTTTTTTTTTCATTTTTTATTGCTGGACATTGGATTGGCCGTGTGCCTTTTTCATTGGGGACATTGTCTTCAAGGAGGAACGTTAACAATGCTATTAAAAAAAACTAATAAAGTGGCCCTGCAGAAAACAAATTGCATATTATCATTTTAATAAAATATTTAAAGTTATGAATATGACATTTCTTAATTACTTATAAATAAAATAAAATAATATTCTTCTCATCTTATAGTAAGTGTTATCTTATTTTTTTTACACAAATAAAAAAGTTAATAAATAAATAAAAATATAAATTTTACAAAACTTATCATATTATTAATGTTACATTAAAAACTAAAGTGATATTTATTAGAAATATGAACAAAAAAGTATTTAATATTATGTTGAAAAATTAAAATAACACTTATTTTATAATTTTTTTTTCTTCTTACAAGATATTTATTACAGGATACAGGATGTATAATATTTTCAAATCAAGCATTTTCTAAGATTTCAATTGGAACAAAATCATTGAAATATTAACTAATTAAATCGCACAGCATAAAACGTTGCACATTTGTTTTATCATTTTCAATAAAATTTAAAAATAAAAATATTTTTTTTAACTTCTCATAAAAACCTCTACCAAATTTCTGATAAAAATAAAAATAAATTAGATATTATTTTTAAAATAAGAAAATATTCTGAGATTGTGTTAAACATGTAGCTAATTAAGATATTTATCATTTATGAATGAGTTTAATTTTAATATATGCTATTAATGTTTAAATTTTTATACTATTAACTAAAAAATTGTTATAAATATAAATTTTAAATTAATTATTATAAAATTTCAATAATATTTAATTATACGATAACATAATAAGATAAAATTGTAAAAAATATTTGAACTAAATTATAAAGTATGCATAATGTGTTTACCATTTACATAAAGGCATTTGCATTGCTTGAAAAAATTCATGCCTTTAATGACTATGTCTTTGTACATTTTAATAGATTTTTTTATTATATAAAAAAGCCAAGAAAATATTATAATAGGAACATAAAAAAATATCAAGGAGCTAGTTGGATTGGTTCGACGGAATGTATGAATTATTATAAATGTTTAATATATATGTTCTATTTCTATATATAAAAAATTAAAAATAATAGGAACTTGAAAGTTTATACATTTAATGGAGATAGACGTTGTTGATATCACTGTTTGCCAAGGTGACATCAAGCAACTACAGAGTCAATATGCAGACGTTGATAAAAAAAAATATTGAAGAAACGTTAACATTTGTGAATTTTAATATTTTTTAAAGTATTATTAATTAATAAGAGTTTTAAAAGTATTAATTAAAAATGAATAAATAGTGAGTTAAGTTATTTTTATAAAATTATATTAAAGATTAAAAATAAAATATATTGATAACTTTTTAATAAAAATTAATTTTAATTATTTCAGTCAATGTTTTCAAAGACAGTTTTTAACACTCCTTGTCATTTAGTTATAAATATAATTGAATGACACTATTTTTCTGTATTTATTTTTAAAAATGCTGTAAAGGTTGAACACGTTGTTTTTCATAAATATCATTGAATGGCAATAATATTTTTCTTTATTTTAACAAACATAAACGAATGAGTTTTTTTTTTTTTATATCTCACCATATATTTTAACTATAAAAACTTATCACCAACATATATTTCTCTCACATGTATATGAAAAGATTTTTGATCAAAGAAAAAGGTGCAACTATGTCTCTATTTGCTAGAAGTGCTTCCATACTATGGGTGCTTATGGTTTTTTTGTCATTGGCAAACAATGCTATGGCAGGGAATGGTTTTATCAAGGTGATAAATTCTTTGGGTGGAAATTTGGACTTAAATGTTTATTGTCCCAAAGTTGATCCTAAGCAGCATGTTCTTCAAGATGGTACTTCCTTCCAATGGACTTATCCTGGGAATCCACCATTTTTGTGTTTCTTTCGATGGCAAGGTGCTTATCACTCGTTTGATTTGTACTTTAGAGACGATCCGGTTGCTCCTTGCCAAATGTGCACTTGGCACATAGAACAAACTGGACCATGTAGGTATTACGCTATTAGGGATCGTCTTTGCTATAAATGGAATTAAAATGTACATTTTATCTTAATATATGTTACTAATTTTACATGTTGAGGTTGAAAACTCTAAGTCGTAGCCAAATATTCCCCTATTCTATCATCTAAATAAAAGTAGTTACTGTTTGGGTTAACATTATTCATCATGCCTTAAAAGTTGAGTTCAAGCTTTCTCTATGTTAGACAATTAATCTCTCTCTCTCTCTCTCTTTCAGTGAATTAACTTTTTTCTATCAACTAAACTAGTAGTATATTTCAACTAAATTATAACAATAAAATATGCATAATGCGTTCATATTACATAAAAGGCATATATATGGCATTTCCTGAGAAAAAATCTTAATTATATCTCTGCTTATCTTAACAAATTTCTCGATTTTGTAAAAAAAATCAAATATTTTATTTCTTAAATATATAATTAGGAATACGATTCTTTATTCATATATGTTAAAAGAAATTAATTTTTTAAATAAATCTCAATATTTTAATAGATTAATCTTTAACCGTTGATCCAAAAATACTCAAATTTGTTTGATATCACTGGTTGCCAACGTTACATCAAGCTGCTACAAGATCAACATGGAGACGTTGCTAAAAAATTACTACCTCCCGATTTATATATAGGAAATAAGAGGAAAGATAATCACACTTTTTTATATTTTTTCTAACACTTTTTTTTATAATTAATTAAAATTTATTATAAATTATAAATTTTGGTAAACTTTACTCCTCATTTAAAGATATTTTCTTTTGATAGAAAAATAAAATCCACCAAAATTAATAATTTTTAATAAAATTTAATTAATCATAGAAAAAAAATGTTAATAAGAGTGTTAGATAAAATCATTAGTATTCCTCAAGAAACAAATATCTAATTAATCAAGATCAATAAAAATAATTTAATTAATTAATTTTAATTAATATTTTTATGAATTTAAATAATTGATTTAAGTATTAATTAGATATAATGACAATATTCACAATCGAAGGAATAATTTTTTTAATAGAATGAATTATATTACTAATAGTTCAATAAATACATATAATTTTATAAAAAATAAGTGATATATCATTAGTAAACTTTGCAACAAATAAAGGATCTATATAAAAAAAATTAGCAATTAATACATTTGAAAGTGTAAGGACAAGCTTACTAAATATTTTAATGCATTGCATTGGAAAATCAAATGGTAACAACATTCAGTCCACACAAAAGAAATCATATGTACAACCATTAAAATTCAATAATCAAGTAACATCATCATAATTCAAACAATAAGGTACAAATGTGAAAGAAGAATAATCATGTATGCAATGAAAAGCATATTGAACTTCATATATATTTTCATCATTGAGCAATCATCATAGGCCTCATCCCTTCTTACAGTATTTATATCTAACCATTTAGTGAGTCTCTTAATTGATCCCATTGGAAACGAGTAGTTTTGTCCAGATAAAATGGTTGTGGGTGTTGGTTTACCATGATAAGGTTTGCATCACCTTAACCTATATTGGAATTCACCTACCCAATACATCCCTTAGACCCATGGTCAGCGACCACCATGAAGGTTTCTTGGCACTAGGTTGAGATTTGACACCTGACTAAACAATCTTAACTTGTATGTCTACTTATATGTAATATACAACGACAATTATGCTTCATGTATGAGTATACATACATTTTAACTACACAACATCCAACATTCATCATGTTATACTTAGATTCTCTTAAGATTTGATATAGGACTCTTTGTGTCATCTCAATGTAGTCTATCTTAAGGATCAAAGCTTCACCAATTCATTTTAAATCTTTTCATAAATTCATTCGGTATATATTTAAAAGAATTAACTTAACGTTAATGAGACATCTCAACAACTTCAAAAAGCCATTGAAGTGTAAAATATGAGAGGTATACTTGAGAAAATATTCACTAAAACCTCAAGTTACTCAGCAAATTGGAATTTTACCTAGCCAAATTCTCCTTCCCCATGTTATCATTTTTAAAATCTTAAAATCAAAGTTAACTTATTTAATATTTCCAAAAAGCTTCTAACATCAAAGATTCATTCATGATAACCTATACCAACATCTTAATGATAACACAATCATCTAAAAACAACTATAATAATTTCAACAACAGTATAATGATCTCAATAATAAAATAGTCATTTTGTATTTTTAAGGGTCACTTAAATATTGGAAACAAAAAAAATGTATCAATCTCTTATTTCTTATAAAGTTTATAGCATCAAGAACAAAGTGATGTTTTTGTTTATTTTAAAAAACCTTCATAAGAAATCTTAGGTTTACTTTTAAGGAATTTATAATCATTTCTAGTTCTTATTGAAAACAACTCATTAGGATAAAACTCATTTTTCAATTTACTTTAGAAAAAAAGCTTTTTAAAAGAGGTAATGCATTTTTTTAACTTTAAAAATCAATTGTAAATTTGATATATGAAGGTGTATCGGGTCAAATGTTGCTTAAACTAGAAGTCCTTCTTACTTGAGTAAGAACTTATACAAATCTCCTTATACCTATACTTTCTTAAGAGAAAGCTCTTGCTCACTCAAGCGAGGAATTGCTCAAGTGACATTACTTCTCTAAAGTCGAGCTTTCTTAAGCGAGAGTACGCATTTGCTTAAACAAAACATAAATATACATTTATTTAGTCTCTATGCTATATTTTGCTTAAGCTAGGGGTCCCTCTCATACTGAGGGTCTACACTCACCATTTAATACTTTACTTGCTTAAGTTAAGAATGTCTCTCACTTATACTAGCCACTTACTAAGTTAAAATACACTATCGTTTAAGCTAAAATGTGATTATGTAATTTTTTTCTTTTCAATCAACAACTTTACTCCATTCAATCAACAATTTACACTAAAAGAACAAGAATTCAAACCCAAAACCAAACCTTAAGTTAGATTTTGAATCATAAATCAAGTGTTTTCTATAGAACCCATTATGGGTACCTCAAAAGGGGAAAGAATAGGACAAAAAAGAAAATAGAGAAAAGAGGGACTTATCATCACACTAATATATTTTAACTTTTAAAACCTCCCACGAATATACATTTCTCCAATGTGTATATAAAAAGATTCTTTGTAAAAGAAAAAAGGACTAACAAAAGGTGCAACAATGTCTTTATTTGCTAGAAGTGTTTCCATACTCTTGGTGGTTATGGCTGTTTAGTCGTTGGCAAACAATGCTATGGCTGCGAAACTCCTTATTGTAGTCACAAATTCTTTGGTTGAAAAAGTGGACCTAAAGGTTTGTTGTTCAAATATTGTTCAAGCTTTATATACGTTAGTGAATTAATTGCTCTAGAATTCAATATAAAATTGAGTATGTTTCGTGATATCAGGGAAGAAGCAAAATTTCATGAGTTCAAAAGGTTTGAGTAATTTTAAAATATAAATCTTACAAAATTAATTTGTAAGGTGAAAATTATTTTTTAGTTATATATTTATTACAAAAATATTAACAATTAGTTGCTAAAAATTAGCGTTGGTCTCATAGTAGATGTAATCAGAGTTGGTCGAATCGATTCTAAATCAACATTAATTTTTTTTTAATTATTTGTTATTAATTTTACAAAATATTTATATTTGTGTTGAATAAACTGACATGACTTATTATTTTTTATTTTTTGTGTAGAATAAGCTGATGCTATGTTAATTAATTTTTTATTTTATACGTCGGATAAGCCGACGCTTAACTAATTTAATTTCACTTTTAAAATATTTAGAATGTAATGCGTCGGATAAGCCCACGCTATTTAATTATATTTGTTATGTTATTTAATCATGATAATGGCAATAAAATTTCATTTTGGGTAAAATAAACCTAATCCCTAAATTAAAGTTATCTTTGTCTTTTCTTATTAACGAAACCTTTTCTCCACAAGAATGCTCTCTCTCACGATTTCGTTTGTTTTCAACTTTCACTCAGACACACGAAGTCCGTTCTCAATTCTTGATTGTCACTCAAGTACTGCAGTTCTTGAAACCCTAGTCGACTTTCATCAGATTTTTGGTGCATTTTAGCAACTCCCTAACCTGAACCTTATTTTTAATTGTTTTTTAACTCTCTTTTCTCCTACCTTCTTCCTATTTTTACTTCTAGTCACATTCGGTTTTCATTTTTTTTTTCCTTGGTTTTGAATCAATGCAGGGATAACAAAAGTTGGTTGAATCAGTGTAGACTACACATCTAATCACTGTTATATTTTACTAGAACCCAAGGTTCGAATGAAACTTATTCTTATTTTGTTAATTTTTAAATTGTTGAACTGTTAATTGGTTGCATGAGTTGTAAAGGTATGCCCTAATCAAACATTGTAACCAGCGTTGTGTTCTGACTTTTAGCTAGGATAAGTGACAAGGGACCCTTTGGGTTAGCTTAGAGTGTGTTTTATTTCACTTTTAAAATCTATTTTAGTTTGTAAAAGCTAGAAGACAAAAAATAAGAGGCGAACGTGGACAAGCTTATCAATCCTTTTTCAGGGCGTTGAGGGGAATTGAAAGTAGGGAATAAGAAAAAAGAGGTGAAATAAATAATTTTTCTAAAGCTTCTCTTGATTTTTTTAATTTATTTTTAATACCATGCTCTTAGATTTAGAATTTTATTATTTTGGACCTTTTTCATGTCTGTTTGACATATTTTGATTAAAAAATAAATCCAACTCTGAATGAAAAAAAATAATTAAATAAATTATACTAGTAAAAAAAATTTAAAAATAAAACACAAGTGTTGGCTAAATTGACACAATGTGAAACAAGAAAATTTTAAAAAATCTAGAGTCAGTAAAATCGATGTTCAAAACAAAAATAATTTTAAAATAAAAAAATTATTGATGTCAATTTTGCATTGTGACAGTTTAAGTGTCCGTCTTTAAAAATCGACACTAGTATATTAGCTTTCATTGATTTAAAGTTGGCCTTGAACTTGACATTGCCAGACACTTGTACATTTAATAGAATTGATTTTTTAAACTTGATTAGTTATAGTAATTTTATTTTGACATTATTTTTTTGTTAAGATAGAATTTGAGTTTCTTTCAATATACTTTCTTGCATCCAACATTTTTTAGTTTGGAGTGTAAATAATATGATGAATAATATCTTATTAGATTTAAAATAGATTTTGATATCATATTAAAATGTGAGTTATTATAAAAATAATTTATAAAATAAGAATTATTTTTGTTTATATATTTTATTTAGATATTATTTCTAGTTGATGTAGAATTTAATTTAATTTTTAATAAGTAACATGACATTGTCTCTCAACAACGGTGATTTGAGGTGGAATTACTTCACTCAAAAAATAAACTAATTAAATTTCCATAAATGAAAACATTGTGATTATCAATTAATTATTTTTAGGGAAAAATGGTAAAAATTTTAATTAATTATAAAAAAATAAAAGTATATAATAATTTTTAAATCAAACATTTTCTCCACAAAATAAATATTATAACAATCTAATAAAAAATAAACTAAAATTTAAAATACAATTTAATGTATAAAACTAATAACATGTAAATAAATAATATAAATTTTTAACAATTAAAAGTCAAAAGACTTTGAAACTCAAATTGACATCTCCGATTACACAAGCAATACAACAATACAAATATATAAACAAAACACATAGTGTTAGTAAACAATCGCTAATTTTTTGGTAGTAAAGAAAGTATTAGTAGACAGCCACTAATAAATATTCGTAACAATTAAAGAATTGGTTTTGAATTATTATGTAAGGTTTTGTCAATAAGAGTTGAAATAATTTATAAAAAATTAGCTAATAATAAGTTATTGTTGAAATACTATAATAAGTTTAAATTATAAATCATTGTAAAAAAAATAAATTTAATAATAATTTTTTAAAAATATTAAGTATAATTATATATATTATCAGTATAAAATAGTTTTGTAAAAATACTTGATAATATGTACAACAGTTCTTAAGAAACATCTACTTAAAAAAAATTTAGATTAACCGAGTATAGAAATTAAATTTAAGCTTTTAATGAGTATATCTCCATTTATATATCTTGTCGGTTTTCTTGAATTTATGATAGAAATCAATGAAGCGTTATAATTGCAAACATTAAATTTATGCATTTAATGGATATAAATGATGTTGATATCACGTATTGTCCAAATTGACATAATGCAACTACAAAGTCAACACGTAAGCATTGGAAAAAAATAATTAAAGAAATATTTTTGAAGAGAGGTGTTATACTTTTTCATATTAGAATTATTTTATATATATTTATAAATTTTAAAAATTTTATTGTAAAAATAATCAATCTTGTCATACATGAAAAATCATGATTAGATGATAATATAAAAATCTTTATGATTACATTCTTTTCAAACTGACTACACACTCATTTTTGCTTAATCTTTATGTATTTTAAGTTTTTAACTATAAAAACCTCTCATAAATATATGTATTTCTCTAATATGCAACAATGTCTATATTTGCTAGAAATGTTTCCATACTATGGTTGCTTATAGTTCGTTTGTCATACGCAAAAAATCGTTCCAAGTATTGATTTTGATTGCGAACAACTCTGCCATTGGTTTATAAGACAAAGTGGACCATGTAGATATTATGGTACCAATGTTGTTTGCTTTAACTGGATTTAAGATATATTTTATCTTAATATATGTTATTGATTCTATTTACATGTGGGCATTGAAAACTCAAAGCTGTAGCCAGATATTTCCCTCCTCTTTCATCTAAATAAATAGTGATTACTCGTTGGGTTAACATTTTTCATGTCTTTGAAAGTTTAGTCCAATCTTTCTGTATGTTTCGTAATACCAGGGAAGAAGGAAAATTTCATGAGACAGAAAGCAATTGATTGTGCTCCTTTTTTCACGAGTGACATTGTTTGTCATCCCTAAAATTTTGCATATTATCATTATCAATAAATTATTATAAAAACAGACAAAGATTAATTATACATAAAATTTTGATGAAAAATGTAACCAGAAAAACATAATTAGATGAAAATGTAAAAAATAATTAAACTATTAGTAAAGTTCAACTAAATCATAACAATAAAATATGCCTAATGCGTTTTTTTTTTTTTTACTTAAAATCATATGCTATACTTGTAAAAATTTATGATTTTAATGATTATTTTTCGTTTGTATTAACATATTTTTCCTTTTTATTAAAAAATAAAAAAATATTACAATGAAAACTTAAAAATTTATGCATTTATTAGATACAAATGTTGTTAACATCACTTGTTGTCAAGGTGACATCAAATAAGTTTATGTATTAATTATATAAAATAATTTTATATTATTTTTAATTATAAAAATTAATAAATTTATGGTACATAATAATTTATAATTAAATGATAATATAAAATTATTTAATGTATATTTTTTCTCACAATTAAAAAATTAAAAGAATATCATTTAATTAGTTATCAAGATTCTTTTATTTTAAATTTTTTTATTTTGCTTATCATTTAATGCATTGACTTAAAAGGTTTTAATTACTTATAAATTTGGTAATAAATATTTAATTTTAACTATAAATATTTTAATTTATAGAACAACCTAACGAAAACATTTTCTCCAAGTAATAAATGTTAACTAAATTATACTCTCCTTTCATAAGAAATGTGAATATTATACTATATTTTGTTGTTATGTTAAAAATTACACTCCTTTTATCTAATAAACTTAAATAAATAATACTTTACTCATTTTTAAAAAAAAAATTTGTTAAAGTTTCATTAACTTCTGTTAAAAAAAAAGTTAATTATTAAAACATCCTTTAGACTATTCTAGTGATAAAATACATACTTCCCTCCCTTAAGAAATGCAAAAACTCTCTTGTGAGACATTGACTTAAGACGTATGCAAAAACTCTTTTAGTCTCTATTTATAAAATATTGACATATTTATGCTTATTAAAAAATTTAATTAAATTTATATATTAATATTAAATTTATTTATAATTATAATATTTTAAATTCATTTTTAATATTATTAAAAGCCTATTAATCTTCTTTCAATCTTATAAAAAAAAGAAATTTTTAATAATATTCAATTATGAATTAAAATAAATAAAGATATTTTAATAAAAAAATAATTAATGTACAAGACAATTGAAATAAAATTTAATTAAGAAAACGACAAATTTTTAAAATCATACTTTATAAATAGAGATGGATGAAGTATATTATATCTTGTAACACTTTTTTTATCTATCTTAATTTAAGAAAATTATTTTGATTATTTTATTTCAAGTAAATTTTATAACTTAACTTGCAATTTGAAAAGAAACTAAATAACTCGTGCTCAGTAATTTAAATTTAATGATAACATTCTCAAAATTACTATATAAATAAATATCATGTATAAATATAAATATTATATAACTCAAAGTATTATATAAACCAAAGTATTTGTCTAGCATATTAAACAAGAGATATTCTAAATTGATAAGTAATATCAATTTTTTTTTAAATAGATCCTTCAGAAGGATCTTCTTTCTTAGATAATTCATCTCCTTACCTTGACCATTTATCGAAATAAGAGAAATATTATATTGGCATACATTTAAAAAAAATTATCATTAATGACAATGATATTTTTAAAAGATATATAAATTAAAGAAAAATTTATTGTTATCAACTAAATTAATCATATTTTCTTAATCTTAATGAATTAAGCCTTATAAATAGAAATAGAAGTAA
>JAMLFT010009167.1:0-12981 GCA_026544285.1 Pachyrhizus erosus | reverse complement strand
TTTAATAATAATAACATTTACAAATCTAAAAATATTTGTATAATTTTTGGATATATAAATATAAAAATTTATTATCATTGTTACATGTACTAGTTATATATGTTTTATTTATTTCTAACTTATTAATATTAAATCTGTTTCCGACACCGTTTAATAGAAATTTAATTTACAGAAATAATAAATAGTACGAATAAATAGTATAAAATCATCAATGAAAACTCCATTGGTATATTTAGTTTAAATGAGAAGGTGAGACAAAATAAAAGAGATAGAAGAAGAAAGACAGAAAAGTTAGATTATTTTTGGGTTGTTTGGTAAAAACTAAAGATTAAAATATGTTTTTGTATTTTTTAATTTTAATTTTTTATATTTTAAAATTTTAATTTTTGTATATTTTTAAAAATACTTATTTTAATTATGTTTTTAAAAATATTTGATGAAAAAAATTAAAATACGTCTCTTTTAAAACATAAATAATAAAACTAAAAATTTTAAAACACTAGAGATTACAATAAAAAATACAAAAATATAATAGATTAAAAAAATATTTTAGTCTAAAATAAATGATATAAAAAATATTTAATTAGATAAAAAGTAAAATTATTGAAAAAAAAGTGCAAAATGATATAAATATTCTAAACGAAGAATGAACCGTAATATAAATAAAAGTATTTTGTTTTGTATTAAAAAAAATAAAAGATATTTCCAATTTTTTGTTCGCTTTCGGAAGTAAGATACAAATAATATGAGACCCAAATCCTCCTTTTATTTACTTCCTTAAAACCAAATAATGATCAAAACTTTGAAATTTTTCATTCCATCCTCATACTGAATAATGATATGATGTTGATATGACACTTGCATTTTATATTTTAGTCACCAAATTCATATTATTATTATAATTTGATTCTTATACTCAGGTAATTTAATGTTTAGTTCTTATGAAAACGTTTTTTTTATATTTTAGTTTATGTCAACACCTATCTTTTATATTTTTTTATCCTCTTTGTTTGTTTTTCTTTTTTCATTTCATCAACATTTTCTTTTTATTTTGTAGGTTCAAAATTTTTAAAATCTTATTACATCAATTAATTCTCATTAATCTTAAATAAAAAAAATTATAAATTATAAAGTTCATACACACTTTTTAGACAATACAATATAACTTGCAAATAATATGTATAAACATTTTTTGCTTTGATAGTAGGTTGTTGCATTGTTTTAATTATGCGGTACAACACATTTAGAGATATACAATGTTAAAAGACCAAACATTTAGATTGTTACATCAAACATTAAGTATTTACATAGTTACTACATTAATAATTTTTTTATTTAGTCATTGTCGTCAAATATGATATAATTTTGTTAATTCTAAATTCTCTGACATTACAAAAATTGAAACTAACAAAATAAATTTATTAGAATTTTTCTGACAATTTTTAAACTACCAAAAAGCTAAAAGCAAAATGTTTTTGCCATACATTTAATTATCTGTTTCACATACATGAACATGCATTTTCGTTAGCCAATATATGATATAGAAAACAAATGAAATTACAACTTTCATGTTTTAACCGTTTAATGCTACAAGATTAAAACCATATAGCAAATCATGACCATAGTAAAGAATGCCCACACAAATGCTACTTGCAAGTTATCTTGTATTGTTTAAAAAGTAACTTTGAATTCTGCGATCTCTTATCTCACTTGTTAAGGGTCAACAAAATTTAATTAATACAAGAGGATTTAATAAAAGTAAAATCTATAAATAAAATAAAAATTAAAAAGAGAAGTGTTGTTAAGAAAAAGAAAAAAAGAAAAAAACACAGAGAGGAGAGGGAAAAAGGAGAAAAAAGTTGTTAATAAATACTAAAAAACATAAAACATAAACTCATTAATATATTAGTATTATGCAATGACACTGTTAATAACGTTAAGTAATAATTAAGGACAAACACTAAAATGTAAAAAAATAATAATATAAGAACTAAAATAAGTAATTTCTTGCAAAAAAAAAAATTAAAACATAAAAATTATGTAGAATATCAAATAAACAATTAAATCTTTCAAATTTTATTCTTATCCGGTAAAATTTGTAGACATATATTTCATAGAGAAATTATACCGCCGCAAACACCCCCAACACTTTTACTAACTTCCCTTCACAAAAATTTGGAGCAAATTTGGCAACATTTATAGAAACTAATGCTCAACCCCCTATTCGTCCTATGTGCGTCCTAACATTATGGTCTACCACTCTTTTCCAACCACAGAATTTCTGGACCCAATACAACATATTATGACACATACCAATTACACATATACTACATAAATGCATTATCCCCCGTTCAAGAATTCCAACCATATTAAAGGGATCACAGTCACATGCACAATTTTCTACAATTATTTGATTAAAAAACAAAATCATTAAGGCAAAACAAAATTTAGTTGCATCAAATGGATATCAAACGATTCCCTGATTCCCCCGACATTTAACAAGGAAATAGTAGTTGACTGTGGACAAATTAAAGCTAGCACTTGTTAGGACTTTTTTTTTTTTTTTTATATGGTAAGTTCCAATAATGTCGGTATGACAGTATTAATTCAAAGGAACCAAGTACAGACATTCTCCAGTTATTTCACCATTCACAGTAGCTGTATACAACCCCACATACTTCTGCTAGATTATTGAAACATTCTTTGCATTTGTTTCAATTTTTACACGATTGATACATAATCTTATTCTTTATACATATGATCAATACCTCAATAAATTTTTCGATTTTTTTTAAAAAAATATTTAATATTATTACACATTCAAGATTCTAATTTGAAATAACAAATTAAGTTAAAATAATTTTATACTTGTTGATTTATAATAAATATATAATATTTCTTTAATAGTTAGGTAAGTTATTAAAAATAAGGAGATTTAAAATGATTAATTTTCATAATATACCATAAGGGTAGCATGGGAAGTTCAAAAAGTGAGAAAGGAAGAAGATAAAAAGAAAAGGAGAAAGACAGAGAAAAAAGCTAACAGAATTGAAAGCTTTTGGTTTTGGGTGTGTAAGAAAGAGAGAGAATGTGGGATCAAACGAGGAAGATGATGACGTAGCCAAGCACGCCAACACGCGCAATTTTCAGAAGCACTCCCAAGAGCTGAGGTTAAGATGAATCACGTGATTATGAATAAAATCAATGTTCCAAAGACAAATCACAGACACTGCCAGTGCCACACTTTAAATACTTAGTCGTCTGAATAATCAACAAGTATTTCAATTTCAACAAATAATATACGCTAACCATATAATTAAAAAAACTTTTAATAATTTTATTTTTAATTAATTAATTAATTAATTAATAGTGTATAAATTTTATATAAATAGTGGATACTATTACACCTTAAGAATTTCGTTTAGTAGTTTTAATATTTAATTAAAATTAGTATAATTTTACTTTTAAAATATTTCTTTAAAATTAAAGGTTTTTGAAACTTGATACTTTTTTTTTATCATATTTATATTTTATATATTCAAAGTTAGAATTCGTATCTTGTTATTTAAACTGAAAAAATAATAATAATCTGAAAGGTATAATTTTACTTTTATTTACAATGGTATAACTTTTTAGTTTTTGCTAGTAGTTATATCTTGTTTAGAGACCGTATGTATATCTTATAGAAGGTAATTCTACTCGAGATCTATAAAGTTATCACAGACAAAGCTTTTCTTTAAGTAATTAAAATAGTTATGTATTAAGAATTTGAATTTGAGACCTGTTAAAATAATTTTATACGAGTGATGTATACACAATCAAAATTGTATTTAAACAAAGTTAATTGTTTTCACTAAAAAACTATAAGAAAATACAAATTATTGCAGTGATATGGTAAATTACTCGCACTTGATAATACATAAAAAAAGTGGCAGTATATTTATCTCGTGAACCTGTATTATAATAATCAAAGTGAATGCTTCGAAGGTCTTAAAAATACTTATCAATATCATATATTTGAATTTTTTAAAATAAAATCATTATGTATATTTTATTTTTCTAAATAAAGTTTTTTATCATTTTATATTGAATATTTATGAATTTTTATACTAAACTAAATTAACATTATATCCTTCAATTAATAATCTAATGAAAGAAGGTTTTTACTTTCATTAATTATTTTAATTAACACTTCAATATATTCAATAAATATAAAATGTACTGAAATGTTCATAAATTATAAATAAAATAATATCCTAATAACTAATGTGATATTAAAGATTTCTATAATTAAAAGTTAAAATATTTTTAAAATATTTAATTTATATTTTTACCTCTATACAATGATAACTTGTTTTTTTTTTTAAAAAATAATAACTTAATTTAAATATACTGATATTATAATTTTTTTGCATTATCATCTGATTATAATTTATCTTTTATGATAAATCTTAATTATTATGATAACTAATTTAAAGGTCAAATCTAGAGTACTTTTTCATGGATTAATAGTTTAAATTCTTTAATTAACAATATATGAAAATGAAATTCATAAAATAATATTTTGAAAATTATATTATTTATATTTCAAATATATGTTACAAATATCCATGTAATACACGATGTACTTACTAGTTTAAATTTTTAATGAATATGATATTTTTTTATATGTACAGGTTGAATTTTTTTAACTACGCTTGTCAACGTTTACGGAATAATTGAGTAGAATGTTAAAAGTAATTTTGTATTAGCCTATAGGCTGTTTTTTCAAAACCAACAACCTCCTCGTTTGTAATTTTGTAATATGCCCCTATGACAATTTTTCTTATAAATAAATAAATATAATAATAAAATAATAAATTGATTATTTTGATAGTAAGATTTAATTTAGGCTTTAATATAAATTTAATTTATAAAAAATAATTTTTTTAAAATTTGATCTTTATTTTTTTTTATTTTAATTTTTATTATCAAATAATTTTTATTTTTAATTTATATTATTTTTTTAAAAATATCATAATAATAATTTTAACAATTCAATTATTTACTACATCATTAAGAAATCTGACAAAATAATAATATATATATTTTATTATTAAATATAATTTTTTTATTAATATAAATAAAAAAGACACTTTTTAAAGAAAAAAATAAAATTTAAACCATTATTTTAAAAGTATATAGTGGTAATGTTAGAAAATTATAATGCTGATATCTGAACTAAATATGTAAATTTTTTAATAAAAAAAAAAGAGTAGAGTAGAAAACAAAAGCTGGAGGCTGGAGATTTGATAGGGAAGTTTGTGTCAGTGACACTGTTGTAATTGTCTGCCTCAGAGAAGAGCAAGAAAACCTGTTCGACTGACCACCCTGCCATCGTATATGTCTCACCTCTCTCTTTTCCTTCCTCTTCTCTGCTCTTCACACTCTCACCACCATTCGCCATAACCGTTTTTCATCATCATGGAGTTCAAAGCAAGCAAACAAAATCAAATAACGACAATTTTTTATTTCTTTCATTTTTAAATAATAAAAACATAAAATACACATTATATATATATATTATAAAAGTACCAAATTTAGTTTTTTTTTTTTTTTTTACAAAATTATTGGTATGAGAAAATGTATAAAAAATATAATAATGACAGACTTTCCTTTATCAAAATATATCACATTACAACACCATGTTATTACTTAATTCATTTCATATTTTTTCTCTAATCATTTATATAATGTTTTATGGTATTGTAATTGGCTCTCTGTCATTGAAAATATATCCTTGAAGATAACTTGTAATATTCATCCTTAGCCTTTTATTTCTAACTTATTCTCTTAATCCTTATCGGGATGCAAATTATGCTATAATATTCATTTTTAGCCATTTTTTACCAGTTGGGTGAGCCAAAAATATGTGATGGTAGACCGTATTCATAAACTGGTTACGGCTAAAGTTGTGTCCTAAGAACAAAAGCTGTTGATCTTTATAAGAATTTTTAAATGAATTCTCCTATCTATTTGGCTTTATATTTAAAAATTATATACACTTCAATGTCAATTATTTGCTTCCCATATGTATGGCTATATCATGATGTTATTTTTCTTTTAATGACTTATATGTTTGAAGTTGAAGAATGTATGGGCATTCATTTAACAGAGTGACATAAAATTTTATAAATAGGGAATAAAATACGTGAAAAAATTATAGATTTTACAAAATAACAAAAATAAGGAAAACAAATTGTAATTTTCTAGTTATTAAGCTGCAACTGGACTACCTCAACAAGTTTCGTGGAAGGTGTGTCATTGTCGCATCATACTTTAAAATTTATAAACTTTTTGTTGTAGAAGTTTATTGTTATGTTTATAATGTTTTATAATTATTTTTTGCAATGTTTTGAAAAAATGTTTTAATGAAAATTTAATTGAATTACAATTTATAATTTTAATCTAAAATTTATTAATTATTTTTTCAAAGTTAATTAAAGTAATGATTATGAGTATGAACATTTAGACATTTAGTTATTACTCACATATATATTAATTTACATACATGTATTTCATGAGATATTTATAGAATTACCAAAATAGGTTGTTACTGAACTATCCTAAATTTTATATAGGTCGTTTATTTGTTGACTCGACTTGATTTGTTTTCCTTTGTTTTATATTAATTTTATGTATTTTATATGAAAAATAAAAAATATATATATCAAATTAAATACTCTTCATAATTTTTTTATCTTGTATTATTTTTTGTCCATTTGGCTTTGTGGGCTAGCATAAATTGGTCCAAAATTTTTGGACTGTAAAGTAAAATGTTTGATCTAGTTTGATACGAGGGATTATTAAGTCAATTGGCAAACTTTACTTGTTTTTACAACTTTAAATGTTTATTTAAAAGGTGTTAAGTGATTTATAACTTATAAAAAAAATTAAAAAAATTAATTTTATCTATCATAATATTTGGGACTAAATTTAAATAAATAATGTTTAAATAAAATTTATGCATTTGTCATAATAAATAAACTAAAGAGAAAAACTATGTTATTAAAAAAATTTTATGTAATATTCATTCTATTGTGCATCTAAGAAATTCTCAATCGTGAATTGAAAAAATGATTTTTTTCAAAACATTAACATTGACTGTGATGGAAAGAAAGGAAATGTAGAGAATATAAATAGGTAGATGAGAAAAAATATAAGATAAATGGGTAAGAAATCAAATAAAAATATTGGTTGTTTTATTTAAGGGAAATGAAAGAAAAATAGTGAGAGAAAAAAACAATGTCAAGATTATTTGATTTAAAATAAAAAAAAAAAAGGAGACGGATGATTACAAAATTATGACTCAATTCATAATCAATTATAAGGATATTTAAAAAAGATTGAATGATTGATTGTGCATTAAGTCATGATGAATTATATGATTTTTTAAGGATGTTAATATGGTATTTTGTTTTAATCATTTCTATCTATAGAATATCATATATATTTATCAATATCATCTTAATATCATAAAAAAAAATAAAAATTATATAACTATTTTTAATTACACGCAATTCACCTTTTTAATTTATACAAATTCTTAAATTTTAACTTTTTTTGTTTACAAAATATAACATATTTATTAAATACATACTAATCCACACATTTGTGTTTTTTTTTAATTATAATTGATTATGTTAGCATACATAATCCATCACGGTTAATAATATGACATAATTGATAATGTATACCAACATAATCAATCATGTTTGGGTATATATTCATGAACATAGATTTTACATATATTTTTTTAAATATTTATTGACTATTTCTATTTTATTAAGCGAAAAATTCATACATTTTTTTCTCAAGTTTTTTTTTTCTATATTTATTTTCTCCATTATTTTAATGAATCGAGATTTATATTTTTTCTTAACGTAGTGTTTTTCACATCTGTGGATATAATTAAATATTAATCAATATACTTACAAAATTTAAATTTCTTTCTATTAATTTATGGTATAGTTTATTGAAAAATTAATATTAGAAATGAAATATATGATTTTTTCAATTTTTCATTTAATACATATAAGATTATATTTTCTTTTACTTGATTCAAAAGAAAACTAAAAAGAAAAGATTGATTTTTATGACTTTTTTAATTTCTTTTTAATTAAAATTTGAATAATTTATTTCTTATCTCACTTCCACTTTACAAGATAAAGTATAAAAATAGATAGGCCTATTTATATTATTTTAAATGTCACAGTTTCATACATGTTTTGTGTACGGATTCTCTTTAGTACTTAAAATTACCAGCAGAAAAAAAGATATACGAAAAAGAAGAGATAAGTATTTAATATTTTTTAACTATTTAAACTCTTTATGTGTACTTTTTCTACTGAAAATTTTTAATGTCGAAAAATAGATGTACTCACTCCGAAGGATCAGGTGATTTTGGATTTATAAATTTTAAAATGACTATATTAAGGATTTTATGTTTACCAAACCACCGTTTCACCATATTATATATATTAATTAAAAACTATTTATCTGGACGGTCCTATCGAAAAAAATCTGACAGAGTTCTATTTTGAGTATTTTGTACGCGTACAATAACTGGGCATTGCAGTACACTAAATACTATTAAAGTATTCATGCATGTCAGAATTTAACTAAGTGTTGCCACTTGAGACCCGCGCTGCCGCAACCCAACTCCGACTGCTGTCGGTCACGTACAACTCTTATTACTTTTTCTTTTCTTTTTTCTTTTATCAATAATTACTGCCTCAAAGACAATAACTGTCGCATCTCTGCCTCTATTTTTTACTCTTTTTAATCAAATAACCATAATTAAATTATTTTATTTATACAGTTGAAGGATAAAATGAATTCAATAATGTATCGAATAAAAGTTTAAATCACATTATCTATAATTATCTTAGATTTTTAATGTTTTTTAAAGTAAGAAATAATAATACAGAAACAAATATTGAATATATTTTATATTTATTAAGTAAAATTAATAAATATTATAAAATAATTTTAAAAAATCATTTTATATATATTAAAAGATAACATCCACCAATAATGTAAAATATTTTATATTATCAATTAATTATAAATTATTATGTACAGATAACCATTTTAAAATCTCACCAAATATTACTACTAGTCATGTTTTATAACCACATTAAACAAATTTATTTTCAACATAAACTGATTTTGATTATAATCGATTGTTGAAATAATTTAATCTTTATAATTATTTCAAACACATTTTATTGGTTTTATGTTGGAATTTTCATATCCAAAACAAGTGACATGGAAATAACATATACCCGCTTATGTGCATTTGTTTATATTTTGACGTGATTTTGAAAAAAAAAAAAAAAACAAGTGAGTGTTGGACGTTGATCCAAACAAACTCTCACGTAATTTTACACATATTTAATTCTATGTTGAAGAATTAATTTGATATCTAAAATTGACTGTTAGTTGAGATAATTTTAGTTAACTTTTATGTTATATAAAAAAAATTATACTTAATTTAACAATTAACTTATTTTTATAACAATAATAAAAAGATTTAAATACAATTCACATCACACAAAACACAAATTTTAACAAAAAATAATATATTCAATATGAATTTACCAAAATTCATCCAAACAAACATTAACAATTGAGAAGAAGAGGTGAAAAACTAGGTCAGATGTGAGTTTGAAGGTGAAACTAAAACTATATAAGCTAGTATCATTGCTTATTTTTATTATTTAAAATAAAATAAAATAAAAAATGATGGGGGGGTAAAAAGTAGAATTTTGTGAGAAGATGAGAAGGGAGGTAGTTCAAAGGTCATGGTCCTAATGGTCTCGCAGCTATCGATGTTGGTTCTACGTAGGCTAGCAGCAGCATGTGCGAATGGTCGATCTGGCCATTGTATTGCTGGTAGACGATAGCCATGTGCTTTATATCTAAATTAAACACCTTTAGTTTCATAGCCCTAGTATATTTCCAAACATAACTGCTACGTGCCATTAGGTTTAAGTACTTCAATCATATTCTATCTCATTTCGTTAAGAGTACCCATTGCATATATTTTTTCAATAATTATTCTATATCTATGTATAAATCTAGCAAATTTGTCTAACTATAGAATAAAATTTAAGGGGATATATTAAGTACACTCATAATTATGACTAGATAACAAATAATTAACTTATCACATTTTTAAATTAACGAGTTATGATATTAGATCAATAGCAGTCACAATCACCGGAGCAAAAAATTATTACAAGTTTTTCTCTCATAAAAAGAAAAATTTTAGATAGAGAACTTTTGTTGACAACTAAAAATAGTATTTCTTTTTAGATTTTTTTAACTGTGTATTCATCTATGAAAAGTTATTAACAAATGGATTTTTTTTAACAATCCATAGTACATTTTTTTAATGTATTTTTAACAGATTAAAAATGAATTAATATTTTATGTGTGTGTGCAATAATGGAATAGATCACCTGTCTCCATTTCTAATTTATTATCGAAGAAAGGTGTATTGTATTGTGTGGTTGACGATCTTTTGCTTCTGGTATTAACTGCGTGTCTGGTAATTTAGTATCAATTGAGTCATATTATAATGACAAATTAAATTTAAAATGGGTCCTTGAGATTATGTTTTGGTTTGAACTGTGATAGAAACAATATTAAGAAAATAATAATAATATTAATAACACATAGAATAATATTAAATAAATATAATATTATTATGTTTTAGTTATCTTAAATTATTTAAATTATACTTAAAAATGAAAAAATATTTTTTATTTTGAAAAATGTCAATTCAAACTGATTTTTGACTGATTTTCATCAATTATTTATGGTTTTGGACTAATTTGACTAATTTTAAAACTATCCAGTTTTTTAAAATTAAGAAATCGGACATCAGGTCGATTCTAAGTCAAATGGATCGAACTAATCAATTTTATCCTATTTTCAAAACTGTGATCAATAGCATAGAAAATTGTTTGTTTTGTTTATGTAATAAAAAATAGTGTTATTTGTTTTTTAACCTCTCTGTAGAAAAGTGACCTTTTCAAACAAACAAATATGTTTACCCTTTATTCAAGATTTTACATAAAAAGAAATTATCTACGAAACATTTGTTAGTGTTGCATTGACACTAATGTAGTATAATTATTTTCCCAATGAGTTTCTATTTCAGTAAATCTAGACTAGTGTAAGTATTCAAAATTTGAATGTGACGTTGATGTTGGAAATTTAGTTGTCTATTATGTTACCTTTTTTCTATGAAGCTAAATCCTACAACCTAAATATTTTCACACAGTAATCACCCACACAATTGTAGTATAAACAACATCTTATAAAAAGAAAGAAAAGAAGTCCATAGGATCGTAACAACTTTATATCTGTGAGATATTTGAGGGCAAAAAAATTTGCAGCAATGTGTGAGAAAATTACCAAGGCAAAAAATAAAAATAAAAATAAAATCCTGGAGCAAAGTTAGTACCGTGTGAGAAAAATGATTGACGGAGGATGAATGGCCATATATGTGGAAAGCGTGACTCCTAAATTCTAATCATTTATCAATTTCAATTGATGGCTTTATCTCTTTCGAAGGTTTCCTCTCTAAACGTTAGGTCCCATCTCATTAAATTCTCCAGATGGATACAGATCACTCATCAGTCATTACTCCCTCCCTTTTGTTTCGGCTACACGTTGGGTCCAAATTATATACCACCGCCATTATTTATCTTCTATTATTTTCATATCTAGCTACCTAATAAATTTCATATACTCAAAACAATTCTTATAATAATCAACAATAACTGAAACTTGAATAATTAATTTTTCTTTGTAGTAACCAAAGGATGACAGAATTTGTAGTTCATTTAACTAGGCATGACTGTATAGTTATTTGAATAAAAGATCCTGTTCCCTCTCCTTTTCTTACACATTTCATCATGCACTTTCTTCATCTTAATTATATCTTTCACTTTTTTAGTGGATGGAATCATATAGTACGTCTCGAAAAAATAATTACAACATAGAGAATAAAGTTGGAAGGAATGAATAGTTGCGATAAGAAGAATCTCACGAATCTACCAAAATGCGCTGTCCCCGGGGTGTATGACTTGTTTCCATCTCCTGAGTATGAGCTCAACCCCAAGGAGCTTGCGGAAATGAATATCAATTAGTCACATAGCATTCTTCCCAGCAACCTTGATAGTAACAATTCCTTGTTATTACTGTTCATCAATATTCATATCATGCTGTATAAAACTTGTTGATTTGGTTTCGTCATAAGCTGATTTTATGCAACATATTGCTAGTAGCCTAGTAGTCTCATGCTTATTGAAAAGTGTTACTGTCCATGCATATTAATTAGATTAGCAGGTATAATATAATGAAAACGTTAAATTTTTTTTTATAATAATTAGTCTGGTATTTATCTAATTGAGGATCATGACAACATAATTCTCATTCTCACTGTGTGAGATGTATCAACATTTTCTTTTTCCGGATTTTGATTTAGTGTGAAGCCGTGAAATTCTCGGCTTTCAGTGAAACTTTTCAATGATATACTACAAAAAAAAGTTCATATTCTTCTTCGCCGATTAAAGAAAATATATAAAAAGTCTAAACTTTTTAATTTAATTTTGTTTGTATCATAAATATTCTTTACAGAAAACAAATATATTTAAATTAGGTAAAATTATCATGAATGACAAATTTTTTCATCAAATATTTAAGATAGTCATGTTCCAAAAATTTGCACTCAAAATAGGTAGTTAAATTGAAACAATTCACTGGAAATTGACAAGTAAGGGTACACTAAAACAAAATTAGTAAAGTGGTTTACTTCTTTTAGTAAACAATCAATTTGATTTTAAAATTTTACCTTGTTTCCATTTTTAAAACTAAAAATTTTAAATAAATCTCTAAAAAAATTTAAAGTTTCATTTAAATTCCTAA
>JAMLFT010009166.1:0-12982 GCA_026544285.1 Pachyrhizus erosus | reverse complement strand
AGATTAGATTAATTTAGAAAAAATTATTATGATGTTTTACGAAATTTGTATTTCCTATTTGGAATTATGTATACCCTGCGAGAACTTGTTTTGAAAGTATTGTATGGGAATTATTATCGTATGATTAAATTGTAACTCCCTGGAGTCGTTACACTATAAGTAAATATTCGCGCGTTATCTCTGATGTTAGTCAATTATAATAATAACAATATTAATGAATAAAAAAGGGACGTTACAATTTTGGTATTTTAATAGATGATTTGTATCATTTTAATTTTAATGTTAAATTTATGGAATCCTTATTTAATGTGATTAGTAGTAAGTGTAACATGCACTATGAAAGTTCTACTTATTTGTGGCATCAAAGGATAGGTCACACACACATAAAGGATAATGAGATTAATGAAAAGTCAAACATAACTTAATCAAATTTTGATGATTTAGATATATGTTTAGATTTTATTAAAACATGCTAACGAAAAAAGAAAATAAAATCTTTTACTCAAAGTAATGAACTTATTGGATTGATATACGTCAACATGTGTGGTGTGTTTAACATTCCAACTTAGGGTTGTGAAAATTATTTTATCATTTTTCATTGATGAATTTTCATGTTATTGCAACTCATATTTACTATAAGAAAATTCTTCGTTAATGGATATCCTCAATGTGTTCATTAATGAGATAAAAAGGTAGTTGGACAAAAAAGTAAAAGTTATGAAGTCTAATAAAGGTGGTAAATATTCTAGAAAATTTAATAAAATTAAATAGTGTCTAGTTTTATTTGCAAAGTTCCTTTAAAGTCAAGGTATAAGTACACATTATATTATACCTAGTACACCACAATAAAATAGAGTAGCTACAAGGCCAATGTTAAATTATAGTATTAGACTTTTATCTTGTTTAGTACACACATTAAAGACCACTATATATATGCTTAACAAGGTTCCAAATAAGGCAATTCTTAAGACTAATTATGAATTATGGATGGAAAGTAAACTCATTTAAGGTGTATTCATGTTTAAGTTTTCCTAATAGAAGTAATGATGTATATCACACAAAAAGAAGCTTAACAATAAAACCTTTAATGGTTTCTTCATTAGTTATCCTAAAAAGTTAAAAGGTTACATACTTTATTGTTCTAAGCATAATACGAGAATAGTTGAATATGGTAAAACTCAATTTATTGAGAGTGGACAACTTAATGAGAATGAGAAATCATAAAATTGTGAATTTTTTTTAACCCAATGTTTCTACTCAAGATGTTGTTCTTTTGGTTATATTGCAATTAAACAACACATGAAAACAACAAAATAATATTCAAAACTCACAAGTCAATCATATAGTTTATGAATTGATAGATAATGTGTATATCATAAATGAACAAGTAATAATAAGATATAGCACCAAGAAGGTATCAAAGGAAAAAGAGACCAACCTTTTCAAGAAATTACATTGTATATTCACTTGAACATGAATGTAATTTAAGCATTGATGAATATCCAGTCTTGTTCAAACAAGCCATGGAATGTAAAAATTCCAAAAAGTAGCTTAGTGCTACAAAAGAATAGTTAAAATAATGGATGACAATAAAGTATGGTATTTAGTTGAGTTGCCTAATGATTCAAAATGAGTCAGTTATAAATGTATCTTTTAACACTAAATATGACTCAAAAACAACATCAAAATGAAACAATATACAAGTAAGAAAAATCGTAAAGTTGATGCCTTAAGGTTTGGGTTACAATGTGGTATCAAATTCACTTGTATAACATGTTCATGGCCTATTCGTAAAAATTTTCTCGAGTTTACCCTTCTTAATTTCCTAATAATTACAAAGATACCTTTTCTCATTAAGAAGGATTCCTTGAGAATTATGTCGGCTTTGATAGCTCGTTATGACTTAAAGCTTCACCAAATGAATGTAAAAATTGCCTTTTTAAATGGTGACTTAGAGCAAAAGGTTTACATGTGTCAAACTAAAAAGATAGTTACAACAAAAAAATAGAAAATATGACGTGTAAATTAAAGAAGTCAACGTATGGACTTAAACAACTTTCAAACAATGGTATTTTAAGTTCAATGATATCATTATGTCATATGATTTTTTAGAGAAAATTATTAATTAATGTATATCTGTAAAGGTTAAGGAAAACAAATTTTTAGTTTTAACCTTCTATATTGATAATATTCTATTTACTACAAATAAAGTTGCTATGTTGGATGACGTAAATAAGTTTTTTCTTGTAAGTTTGAAATGAAAAATACAAGGTATCTTATAAAATAGGAATAAAAATGTTGCATGATAAATCACAATGATTATTGGGATTGTCTTAAAAAGAATATATGAATAAGGTAGGAAACATGTTCTGTAGAGATTGCTCTAGTCTAGAAAAGGAATAAATTTAATCAAATTTAATGTCTTAGAAAAGACTTAGAACAAAAGAAAATTGAGTTTGTTCCTTATGCATTAGTGATTGGGAGCTTGATGTATGTTCAAACATATACTTAACCAAATATTAGTTTTGTTGTTAGAATGTTGGGTTGATATCAAACCAATCTTGAAATAGATTACTAGAAGACTATAAAGAAAGTTTTTAGATACTAACATGACATAAAAGATTACATATAGAAGGTCATATTATCTAAAAGTGATAAGTTACTTTATTTTCGATTGGAGAAGTTATGTCATGAAAGAGTGAAAAATAATTTGTGATTGTTGCCTCCATCATGGAAATTAAATATGTGGTGTGATTGGGATTACAATACAAGCATTGTGGTTGTACAACTTTACCTGAAGTTTGAAATTATAGATAGTATAGCCAGACTACTAAGAATATGCAAAATATTTGTATTTAAAATATTTTTTATAAAAATAATGTAAAATTAAAAAATGTCAATTAAACATATAAGTACATATTTAATAATAGATCTGTTAACTAAATGTTTGTCCCTAAAATATTTGAATAACAAGATTTAATGTGAAAAGTGTTATTGTTAACATTATAGTGTAAGCTATATATATATAGCTTTAATTGTAATGCTTGTATAGTATGACTATTAAGAATTCAATTAAAGTTGTCTTTTCTTCTCAGATTCTTGTAATTCACATTATATGATATATATTGTTGGTTCTAGTGTAACGATAAGATGTGTCTTTGAAAGGATATTGAAGACTCAAATTACAAGAAAGACGCTCACTTTTCTCTCTGAAATAAAACAAGAAAACTGCATTAGAGAAAGAAAGTGACAGACACATTTTGTGTAAGGTTTCATAAGAGGTGAAAAATCACATTAAGAAAACATATCTACATCATCATAAACACAAAAAGAAAGTCAGACAGGGGAAAAAGATTTCAAACAAGGAAATACTAAGTGATCAAAGTGTCTACATCAGGGATACGGATAAGTTCTTGAAACCATCTTTATAGATAATGAGGACCAACTTGTGATATGTAATATCCCAAGTGCTTTAGTGTAATTTTCATCATAGTTGAACCTTAAGAAATCTACACCAGATTTGTCAGGACAACATATTAAGAAGAAATAAAAGAACTGAAGCAATTTTACCTGGAGGAAGAAAAATGAAATCTCAAACATAAATAATAAGTGTAAAACAACCTCTCACACTTGTTTATTGTTTTTATTTATACATAAAAAAAAATATATATATATATACAGATGAAAATGATAACTACACGGAGTAAAAGCCCTTAGTAGGTTTGGTAGAAAGGCCAAAACCAAATGGGAAGAGGGGATCATAGTGAGGATCCCCAACATTCATTGGCAATTGATCAACTGTTTTGAACCATGTCCTTGGAAGCTTTCCTGTGAAACCATAGTCACCATATAGAACATCAATCACACCTTGGCCTTCGCTTCCGGGGAGCCAAGCAGCAACAAGTGCATCTATCAAATCAACATATGGTTCAATAACTACAGGGCGACCAGAAATAATGATAACCACACATTTTATTGTTCCACAAACATTTGTTATGATCTCAGGACCAAGATCTGGGATTGTCAAGTTCATGTTGTCACCATGCATTTCAGCATAAGAATGCTCTCCTACTACAACTATAGCATAGGAAAATCCATTGGATTTAACAAATTCTACATCAGGGTTCTCCTTGTAGACCACTTCTGTTTCAGGATCAACAGTATTTTTCACAGCAGTGAGAATTGTAGTCCCTGCTCATACAAAGGTTCAGAATAATAAGAAACAAGAATTGCAATATATAATTGAGAATTATAGACATAATTAAAAAGAAACAAATATATATCTTTACCTTTGAGAAGATCGTTCCCACTGACTCCTTGCCATTCTATGGTCCAGCCACCACACTGATATCCTAGATTATCAGCATGGCTACCAGCCACAAGTATTTTTGGCACCTTTTTAGAAAGAGGCAATAAAGGCTTGTCAGCAGATTCACCATTTTTCAGAAGGACCATTGATTTCCTTACAGCTTCTCTAGCCAATTGTCTATGCTTCTGTTAAGAATTTTGAGAAAAATTCAAGAGTCACTGGGTGATCCCTACATCGATATGTGAACTTAGGAAAGTTAAAAGAAATACTTAATGGAAAACAAAATTGCTAACCTGGATCCCCAAATATCTGACCAAACTGTAATCAGCAAAAGGGTTCTCAAAAATACCCATCATGAACTTAACCCCCAAAATTCTTCTCACCGCATCATCAATTCGACTCATAGGAATGAACTTATTTTTCACCAACATGGTTAAATCATCTATGAATTCTATGTAAAGCTTTGGATTCATAAACTGCAAAACCAAGCAAAGTGTGACAATGTTAAATGTGTTCTTATTAGAACTATATACATCAATTCAGATACTGTTGGCCTATATTACCATGTCAATGCCAGCAGAAACTCCTGCTTCAATTGAATAAGTGAAGTTTGCATGAGGTGGAGAGGTGATCCTATCAATACCCTCAAAATCTGAAATGACAAAGCCCTGGCGTAATCCAGGAAAGGGTAAGGGTTATTTAAAATTGTGTCAGGAGGATGATAAACAAGTTCCAATGCTATATTCAACAAACAAATTATTTTACCTTGAAATGGAGAGTATTCTTGAGGTAGCCAGTAATAAGGTCATGGTTAGCATGCATTTTTACTCCATTCCAACTGGAATAAGACACCATAATGGTTGCCACACCCTTGCTTATTGCGTTGAAGTAGCCTGGCATGTGAATTCTTATCAATCCATCTCTATCTATTACAGTGTTGTTCTCATCAATCCCATTGATAGTTCCACCATCACCCACGTAGTGCTTAGCACAAGCAAGAACTTTTTCTCTGTCCAGTAATACGAAAGAATTTCAGATTCAGAAACAAAATACTAACTGAACCAAAATCACTAGCATAATTTAACATAGCCTATAAGCAGAATACTGCTTTAGGTAAGAAGTCTTTCATTCATTGTTTTAGGGAACAAACTATCTATTCCCTTTTAACTATTTGGCCTATTTCACCCTAGTGGCTCGTGTAAAAATATAAGGAATTAAACAAAAAATGAATAAAAGGGGCGAAAACAGCCAACCAAATTTACATATTCATATTCTTGTTCTGAAGTATAGGAACTTTGTTTCTAAAGGTTGAAGTTCCATGTTAGAACAGGTACTCATTAGAATATGGAGAAGAATTGTGAAGCTTTTGTATGCTTTGTGAAGCTCCAATGCGGCTATAATTACGGTCACAATGTGGCCATGGAGATTTCAAAATCTTTGATGTTGCAGCCACAATCACGTTTGCGAACTTTTTGTAAAACCTTGCCAAAGACCATTTAGGCACGAGTCACTTCAAGCAAAACCAACGACTAAAAGAATAACTTTATTTTAGAATTAACAGGTCAATAGATTTAAGAGCAAGAATATCAACTACCAAAGTTTAAAACAAACTGATAATGAAGCAATCATCTCAAAATTTAGCTATTATGTTTTCAAAATTCTTACTTTCCAGTGATAAAAGGGACACCTTTTGGTAAATTGTCAGGGATGTCCCCTTGCAATCCTGGTATGATTTCAGTCATAGCTTGAACTAGTTTAGGATCTTCACTGTAGCTTTCATAACACCGACCCCATCTTGGATCTCTACAGACCTACAAAGAGTATAAGCCTGCGCTTAACGATCTCTATAAGCTGAGTGCATAAAAAGTCGGTTTGTAATTACTTACTGCTATACAAGGCGCATAAGTATATTGAATTCCTGTTGCTCTAACTTCAAGAGCAGTTGCAGCTCCAATCCTCTTAACTAGCTCAGGGTCCCTATCCAGCAAAATAAAACTATCCGTTATTATGCTTGACAACAAAAAATGTATTGGTTAGAATATCAATAGAATCTGTGCTGAGAGAAATTCCCAAATGATTTACATATTCACACTGACCATCTATTAAATTTTTTTTGACAATGACATACCATACCAGAGGAAAGCTTTTTCTTTTTCTGATATGAACTAGGTAAAATAATTATATCAGTTTCTAGACTAGGCTGTGCATGTCTGAGTTGCTTTGGAATCAGTGATAACTATGTCTGAATTATTCCATCATCATGCTCAAAAATCAGAAACAGTATAGATCTACATTTTGCTTTAAGAAAAGCTAAGTTTTTAATTTTCCACTCACTTTCTGTTTCTCTTATTATTTTACATCACTTCTCTCTTTCTCTTCCTTTTTTTTATCACATATCTTCAATTATTCTCTCTTATATTTTTCTTCTATTCCTATCCCTCTCTTCCTTTTCACCTATTTTACATCTCAGAAATGAGAACGACTTTTTTTCAAATATTTTTTTTTCTAATATTTTATCAGTTATTAGTTAAAATTTATTAAAAATCATCAATTTTAATAAATCTTATAAAAAAAATCATTAAAAAACTGAAATCTATTAAAATTAATATTTTTTAATAAATTTTAATCAAAATATTAAAAAGATAGTGTTTGAAAAAATGTCTGCTAACTTTTCACACCCCTTAAGGGTTGAGACAAACATGATTGATATCAACGTACCTGGTAGCTCCAAGACCAATATTATGGGGAAAAATAGTTGCTTTGTATATAGTGCTGTGACCATGAACAGCATCAATCCCATAAAACATTGGAATTCCAAGCGGGGTTGATAAAGCCCCCTTCTGAAATTCATTGACCATGTTAATCCAGCTTTCAGCAGAAGCCTGTGGAGCTGGAATACTCCCTCCCTCACTCATTACACTCCCTACTCAAAAAATAAATGATTTTCATTATTGGCCAATTGAATGAATATACGATCAAGAAAAGAGGCAAGAAAAAATTAATAAAAAAAGGTCTGGTCTGGTGTTTACCAATAAAATACTTCTTAACCAAATCAGCCGAAGCATACTTGCGTTCAATCTGCAACATTTGGCCAATTTTCTCCTCAAGACTCATCCGGCTAATAAGATCCTCAACCCGAGTATCAATTGACAATTTAGGATCTTTGTATTTCATGTATTCTGCATCCAACAAGCCAGTCCAGCTACCTAGTAGCCAAAGCCCCACCGACAAGATAGAGATTTTAGCCATTTCCTTCACACCCTTAGAAGGCACTGAAATAAATTCAACACAACATGTAAAACTCAATGTCTATAAGAACGTCGTCCATTTTGCACATAATTCAAATGCACCACATTAACCCTTCAATAATGAAGAACACAATCACTAGCACAGAAATAACGGGGGACACACTCTCCATTATTACTGAATGCTGACAAAACCCCAGCAATGCATTACTTTTGAGACTCAGTCAAAGGCATCTAGAGAAACATTATAAAACTTATTTAAGCTGTATCATATTATTCATTATTTATATTCATACTTTGAGTCTATGTGGAAAGGAAAGCTAAAGCTTGCCTAGGAAAATCAAGCAACACCCATTACAGAAAAGAGTGACATTTACTGTGAAAGCATGGGAAGAGGAATAGGTGGCAGTTGGCTTAGGTATAGAAACCGGATCATTACTATTAGTGTATAGACAGAGAAATCTATGAACAAATACTCCATACGGGAATCTAGCAAATAGAAGAAAAAAAACAGAAAACGAGGAGGGTGAACTTGTCCATCTGTTACCTTTAAGTTTAAGCAACCTCTTTATGAAAGGCACTAGTGTCAGCACATTTTGTATTTTATTAATAATAATAATAACCCAATTGTCTGGCCAACTGAAAACATTATTTATAGGGAAGTGTTGCTGTTGTTGCGTGTTTTATAGGTAAACTATATTTGTACGAAAGATAACAAAATTATTCTATATTTATACAAAATAGCAAATATTACCTTTACTCCTTATTATTATAAAGTACAAATAACCAATTCATTAAAATTAAAAAATTTAACTAATTTAAATTAATATTTTTTTAAAAATTATCTCTTAAATAAATCTAACAAGAAATATGTTTTTTTTTTAATGTTATATCATTCTAAAATTAATTTTAATGAAAATATTTTTATAAAAAATAATTAATACAAAAAATATTTTTAATTAAACTTTATTAAAGAGACAAAACTACATTTTATAATATGTAGCAGTTTAGAAAAGGAGACAACTTTCCTGATACGGGATCCCTTAAAACTTGGGTGGAAGAAGTCACGTGGTCAATTCATTAATATAATTTTAAATTTTTTATTCATTAATATAATTTTAAAATATTTAAGGATAGGTTTACGCATATATAAAGAATCAAGGATAGTATTTTTTTGTGAAGATTTCATGCAATTATACAATTTCACCGGTCTTCATCCTTGCGATGGTGTTTTTTTACGTTAATTAAACAATTTCACTAGTCTTTATGCCTGTGATGAACGGGTTGTTTAGGTTGAGTGTAAATTATAAAAGTTAGTTAAATTAAAATCTATATTTAATAGACATAAATAATACGATAAAAATAAAAAGAATAAATATAAATTTATAGTAAACAAATAAATTGTAAAAGAATTTCTAATCAGTTTAACGAAAAATATATATACATAAAATGAAGTAGGAAATATTATACTAAAGAAAATATGTAGATAATAGTAAATTATATCAACAATAATAAACTTAAAATATAAAATATATTATTTTTCTATTTCTAAAGAAACTAACAAGTATAAGAGATAGATATGTAAAAAAATGTTAATACTTATCTATTAATTTATTAATCTATTGATATATATAAAGTTGTTGTTAAAAAAAATGTAAAAAATAATTTTGTCTAAAGTAAGGGTAATTTAGATAATTTCTTTGACAATTGTTAAAAAGAGAAACTATGTAGAAAAATTATTATTGATATTTTAATTATTTTAATTTAAATTTAATATATACTATTAAATACATTGACATTTTAAAAAGAGAAATTTTGCAAGAAAATTAGTAATGATAAATTAATTCTTAGAAATACGAATGTCATTCATATATCTTATATAATTTGAGAATGTTTTCTTTATCTATTATTTTTTCACCTCCCTACTAAACTTTAGTGGCATAAATAAATATTCCATTCTAAGTATTTTTTTTTTCTTACTCTTCAATTCTTTTTATGTCATTTTGTAGTTTATAATTATTGAAACATATTATTTATCTTTTGTAAAGATTGTTTGCTAAGTGTGTTGGTAAATATAATGATACAAATCAGAAAAAAAAAATACATTAATATATGAGGACAAACAAAGACAAACATGCAAGTTAATGAAAAAAAATAATGAAATTGCTAAACAATTGTTATATTAAAAACTACTGATATCAATTTTGTTGGCCAAATGTAATATGTGAGAGAGTTTATTGCAAATTTATTTAGGAGAGGGTGGTGAAGAGCTTAATGTAAAAATTAAAAAAAAATGGTAATTTTGATTGTCACATGTAACATTGCAAAGGTAAAATTATTTTTATTGTTTTTGTTTTTCATTCTAATATTAAGTTGTATCCCTTTTGGATTATAATTATAAATTGAAATAAAATGTTAATATTTTATTATTTTATTATTCAATTATAAATATTAAAATAATATATATTAAATAAATATTATACTTTTTAAAATTTAGAAATTAATGCAAACATTTATAAAGATGTTCCAGTCTTGATAATTATTTTCAAAATTATTGTATTTATATTTTCAATCAAAAGCATTAAAGAAAAATTGTGCATGTAAATTGGAAGTGATATATGTTAATCTTGGAATCCCAAAGTTGTGATCTAGAAAATTTGAATTAGGCTTACTACATTTAATCTTTCAATATATACTATTAAATGAATTAATCATTTTAAAAAAATTGTATTAATTTTATATTAATTTTTATATAAATAAATTTATGTGCAAGTACCTCTAATATATTTTTTTATAATAAACTAATAATAAATATTTAATATAAATAATTATATAATTGTGCAAGAGGATAATAATTTTTTGACTTAACTATTACACAATATTTATATATAAAAATGCAATGAATAAATATCCTAATAGAGCAAATGTGATAATTAATATAATTTCTATCCCTACCAATAATTTTATTTTTAATTTTATTTCCTTATTAATTCTCTAATATAATTCTACGTCTATATCATTTTTTTTAATAGTTCCATTTTTAATTTTTTTTATTTATCTATGTACAAGTACTTTTAATATAACTTTTTATTATAGAAAATAATAAACATTTGATATAACTAATTATATATTTTTTTTTGTAAAATACTCACGCTAAAAGTTTTTGGGTATAAAAGGACTTTAATCTTATAAAACAACTATTAATGATCAAATATATTATTAAACATAAAAAATAAATAAAATCTTGATAAAATTTAAAAATATGTTTTAGAAGGAAAAGTAATATAAATATATATATTTGTCAGAAAGTTTTTAATATTAATATCATATAAAATAATAAAATTATATATTGATCTATTATTTGTAGTTTTAAAATATTCACTAAAGAACTTTTGCGATCATGGATAGTTTATTTGATCCACACTCATGAAAGCAATCATAAAATAATTATATTTGATATATTATTTTTTGATTATTTATTGATAGAAGAGCATAACCATATATTATTTTATAATTAAGTTTTATTATTGTCTAATAATTGTTTACTTTTGTACAAATGTAGAGTAACTCTTCCAAAATGTTGAGAATAAGAAAGTTTTTTTGCTGGACTAGGATATGAGGACCTTGGAGTGTGAAGTTTGTTGACAAGAATAAGTTAGAGAAGCATATTTAACTGAAGAGTGAGTTAATTTTTGTGCAACAAAAAAATTGATAAAAAATACATAATTAAATTCATATTAGATCTTCATGATGCATATTGATTTTATTGTTATGTAATCTACATCAATTCAACTTTTTTTCAGTTATATAACTCTTTTTATTTTGAGGATATGTTATTTGATTTTTTATTCTTGCGTTTAAATTTCTTTTTGAACTTCTATGTTTAATGGACGATATTATAAATAATAGATATTTGAATGAATTATATAAGTTATCTTTGTTAAGTATATTTTAAATAATATCTTTAAGTTTATTTTGTATATAGTTTAATAAGATATTTATTTGTAATTTTTTTTAATAATATTTTCATTAATTATATTTTATTGCTTTGGTTTTTTTTTAAATGTATATATGATTTGTATTTTAAAAGATATGTGAATATCACATATTTATAATGTGTTTAGAATAATTATATGCATAATAATTTTAATTTAAAAATATTTGTTTTTATTTTTAATAATATGCATATCATTTTTAATAAATTTAAAAATTATTATAACAACTGTGCAAAATGTCTCATACATTATACAAGTAAATGTTCTAATTAGACATAAAATTTAAGAATCGAAAATACAAATAATTAAACATAATATAGAACAAAAAATAAACTATAAATAATTAAGAAATATTATATTACAACAGCATGATTATAATAAATATGTAAATATCTTTATTAGTATTATAATAGTCATATTTTACATAATACATATTTAAAATATTACACTATAATAACATATTTTAAATTAAACTATTTTAATTAGTATTATTCAAGTCACACCCTTTTCATGAAAGATTAAATACACATTTCAAAAGACTTTACATTAATTACAATAGACTACAATGGACAATTTATTGTTGAAAATAAAATACATTAATTACAATAATGAAGAATTTTTGTTGAAAATAAAATGCATTAGTTACAATTAAGAAGTTTTTTTTAATGATCCGTTATGCAATAAAATTTAGAATACAAAAATTTCTTCAAATAATATATTATTTTATTTTATTTTAAATAATAAAAGTAGTTTTTTTTATTTAATGCATATGTTGTAAAAATATTGTTTTATTTTAACTTTAGTTATTTCCAAAACTTAAAATAAAATTTCAAAAATGAAATATTCCATATATTTGATTTTTATGTATATGAAATCTTTATTTAAAATAATAAAATTAAAAATATAATAAATAAATGCCCGACAGCCAACAAATAATGGATAAATTCAAAATAAACTAAAAAGAAAAATATTTTATAAAATGTACATTAAAAATTCTTTATCTATGAAATAACTTAAATTATTAATGGTAAGAAAAAGAAAACACACGTCTTGATAATTAATACAATTTATTAAGGAAATAAGAAATATAATAACTAACAACAAAATGTCTGAAATATTCTAGTTGGGCGAGACTTTATTTTTGCACTTAATGACAAAAATACTATTTTATTTGAGCTTTAATTATTTTTAAAATTAAAAACGTATAAAAAATATTTTTATTTTACTTTTGAATATGATATTATTATTTAATAATAAATAAATTCATAACTATAATAGATGGATCACAAATGTAAACACTTGTAATTATAAATATACTATTAATTATTTTCAAAATTATAAAAAAATGAAAATAAAATATTTTATATTTATTTTTAAATCTAATATTTTTATTATAAAAGCTTATAATTCACAAATATTATAAATAAATTAAT
>JAMLFT010009165.1:0-12983 GCA_026544285.1 Pachyrhizus erosus | reverse complement strand
TAGTTGTTAATTTTTTAAATTGATATTTTTAATCATTTAAAAATATTAATTATTATTAATTGTGTAATATTGTTGAAGTTTTGAATTGATTAACTTCATTGCAACATATATTGAAATCCTATTATTATTATTATTATTATTATTATTATTAATACAACAATTATATTATTAGTTTTTGTTTATATTTTTTATCCATCATCTTTTGTGATTTTTTTTTAATTCTTTATAAATGTTTATCCATTTTTATCTCTTTTAAAAAAATTAATTTAAATAAAATTTTAATTCTTTTATTTTCTTTAATATGTAATTTTGATTTCTTTATTTTACAATATAAATATTTGGTTAGTAAATCCTTAATTTTGGTCAAATCCTCGTTGTTGCTTAAGCTTTTTTTTTTTTCTAATTGAACCTAGAATTAACATAATTATTTAATGTATCATTAATAAATGATTTAATGAATTAAAATGTGAACAATAAAAGAAATATATATGCAAAACTAAATATTAGATCAAAATTACATATATATTTAAAATAGAGGGATCAAATTACTCTATATTTTAATATAAATTTATTTATAGAAATAATTAAAAATAAATTTATTAATATAATTTAGAAAATAAGAATAATGCGATGATGAAATATTTAACAATTTATATGGGATTTTTATTTATTTATAAAATTAATAAGTTGACTATCAGTTTAATTTAAATAAAATGATAATAAATTGAAATAATTTAATATGATATTTATAAAATGTCTATTTGAAAAAAAAATTAATAATCAATAGTAATAATTAATGATAGTAAACTAAGATATGAAATCAATTAAAATTAAATTATATTTAATAAAATGAGAGGCGTGTAAAATAAAGAAAAAATTTGTACCATATTATGTCATGTATACAAACATTCCGATTTAACAATTATATTTTATATAATATATAGATATAATATTTTTTCCTTCATTTTTGTCATCTCATTTCATCTAATATTTTTTTATATCTTTAATATTTAAATCATAATTTAAATTTGTCTTTACTTATAAAAAAATTCAATTTAAAACATAACATAATCATCACAATATAATAAAAAATAAAAAACTTTAAATATAGAATTTTGATTTATCTATAAAAAAATAATATATGGATGATACATATAATAATAATAGAGTTTTTTTTTATAATAGCCAATTTTAAAACATTATGATTTTATATTCTTATAATTTCGGATTATAAAGTATAAAATATTTGCTACATATAAGAATATAAAATAGTTACAAAGCATACAATAATAATATAATTATTATTATTGATAACATTGTCTTTTTTAATTTAATAAAAAAATAACAATATATGAAAAGTAAATTATAATAATATTACAAATATAAGAATACCTATCTATTAATAATGTTTTATAGATAAATAATACTTATAACAGTGAAATTATAAGATATAAAATTTGAATAAAAAATAATCTTCATAAATAAATAACTATAAAATTTGATTATGATCACATAATCATATAGTTAAAAATAAGATTTCTAATTAGTCCAAACAACTTAAAATCAAGACATTCATATATACAAAAGCTACTATAAACAATAAATAGATACAATTAAAATATATACAAGTGTATGTTATGTAAGAAGTTTGAAATACTCACAAATAGACTATTTCAACTCAAACACAACTAAAAATTGTTCATGTTATCAAAGACTCTTGTACATATCCAAATTAAAATATAAGTCCTATTGCCTAAATCTAAGACTATTGCAATAAAAGTACAATACAAGTTCCAAATTACATAATAATTTTAAAATAAATAATAATTTATTATTGATATTAATATTAATATATACATCGGATTGGGTTGGATTAGTTAGCTTTACTTAATAACTCAATACTCAATCCTACCATAATTAAATAAGTCAAAATGAATCTGGACCAACTTGATGTCCTTACCCAATCCATTAAAAGTTAATTGTGTTAGGTTGAGTTGATAATGTTTGCATGTTGATCCATAGTTGCTCACACTCCTAAAACATTGAGGTATTGATTAAGTATTTTAAAAAAATAGTATCCAAAACTTATTGATCTATACATATAATTAAATGAATAATTTATAATACAAAATTTATTATTGAACGTCCAACAACCTACTAGACTACTATTGACAAAGAGATAAAGAAAAATATATATGTTTATCTATTTATTTATATAGTAAAGTGTTAAGACAAAAACGAATTTAATTCTTAAAATTATGTTTTAATAAAGCAAATAATAATTAAAGCACATCAAATACCTAAAAAATCATGTTTATATTTTATAGATTGAGTTAAACTTAAATTCAAATTCTAAGATATTATCAAAATTTATTCTACCAAATTTTATTCGATCTATTAGACTATTTATTATCAAGTCATTATATGTGTTAAAGTTTGAAAACTTCATACTTAAAATGTTTAATTCTTAACATAATACGGATGTGATCTTACGTATAACAAAATTATAGTATATAAGTTAAAAATAAATTTAATTTTTTTTATTAAATTATACCTAAATCCAAAATATATGACACTAATTATTTATTTAAGATTATACTTTGGAAATCAAGAATTGATTAAAAATAATTGGAATAATGGTTTTTTAAAGATAATACTAATTCATAAAATTAATGAATATTCATTTGGCATTTAGCATGAAGTGACAAATAAATAATAATGGGACTTATTTATTTTTATTTCATATTTAATAATTTAATTAATTACCGCACATTCATTAGTAAGTTATACAATTAATAATTACTTTAAGGCATTTACTTTATAATATTAATTATTACTTCTTAAATTATTAAATAACTATAATAAATAAACAATTTTTTTTTATAATTTTTTGGGTGTATCACTATTTAATTTAAATTAAAATAAATTACATTAATCATTCTTAAAATTTTATGAAATTACAAAAAATATCTTTTATTTTTTAATCAATATAACAGTTTCTATTGTAAAGGATATTAATGTAATATATAAAATGGTATCAATAAAATAATTTTTATAAACATTAAATAGCATTAGAATAACATATAATGAGATGTTAGTGTATATTTTTTTTTAAATTAAGATAAATTAATATAAAAAAATAAAAAAATATTTATATAATTTCAGAAAATCTCAAGAGTAATATGTAATTTACTCTTTGATTTAACATTATGCCTTATAAAAATTTAAAATGCAATGTGTAGATTTAAAAAAGTTTAAATACAATTTTTATCTCTCAAATTTGAGTTATTATTATTTTGTTCTTTAAATTTAAATTTATTTTATTTAGTAGTTCAATTTTAAAAATGCTATTTTTACTCTATTTTGATTTATTTTTGACAGTTTAAACATATAATTTATGACAATTTTGTTATTTATTAAAAGTGTATTTTTAAAATTGAGAAATTAAAAAATAAATTTAAATTTAGGTATAAAAAATAAAGAATGACCTAAATTTAAAGGACCAACAAAGACATACGGAAGCCTAAAAAAACTCACCTACTTAAGCTGTTTTTTATTTTAAAAAAATAACACGAAGCAGACATTTCTTAAAAGAGAGAGAGAGAGAACTTGGTCACATGTGTTTTTAAGATTTTTTTTTTGGAATAACTAATATTTATTTTATATCCACAGAAATTTCTTTAAAAATTATATTCTTTTTAGTGATTCAATATTAATTAATCGTATCACTGTTTATTTACTATATTATGAATGCCTTTTTAACTAGATTCTTCTATTAAACATTTTTTCTAGAAAAACATGAAGTTTTTGTTTAGACGAATTTATCAATAAATAATTATAAGAGAGTTGTAAACAAAAATTGTATGAGAAATAGTTATTCATAAATTAATTTTAATTTCTGTAAAAAAAATATTTTATCTTTTTTCGTTCTCCTTGTTTAAATGTTTAGAGCAATTATTTTTTACATCCTACCTTTTTAAACACTTCATTGAAACAAAATTGTCTAAATTTATAATAGATAATTGGGGTAATTATTATGTAATTAAAGATAATTAATACAATTTTTTTAATTTCTCTAAGTTTCTCTTTCTATCACAATATATCATTTATTATAGTTTTATTTTTTTTCTCTTTTATCTTTCTGTTTTAGACGTCAAATAAATTTTTGGTGTTGAAAAATCATTTGCAAATTTTATGCTCTGACAGAACAAGATTATTCATGACAGCTGAAAAATACTCAGGTACATCTTATCTTATAAAATGCTGAATAAGATTAGGATAAAACACTACATGTTGGGAGAGCAGCTTTTTTTTTTACATTAAATTTATTGCCATATACGCCATGCAAAGGCGATTTGCACAATCTCTCAATCCGAATGCAAGGAAAATCCCGATGGTTCCTGTTTGTATCTCAAGGGACACGTGTTGCTTCATGAGAAACACAAAATGCCTATAAATTGAGCCCTTTTCACTCTGCCTCATACACACCTTGTCGTGTCTAAAGCGGCATACCCTAAACCCTTGTCATTCCTCCGACCATGTCGACCCAAAAGAAAAGCCGTGGTCGCCAAAAGATCGAGATGAAGAAAATGACGAATGAGAGTAACCTCCAAGTCACCTTCTCCAAGCGCCGCAGCGGGCTTTTCAAGAAAGCCAGTGAGCTTTGCACTCTCTGCGGCGCTAGCGTGGCACTGGTTGTGTTCTCTCCAGGGGAGAAGGTGTTCTCCTTCGGCCACCCCAACGTGGACGCTGTAATAGATCGCTATCTCACGCGGGGCCCACCAGCTGACTTGGCCACCATGCACCAGTACATTGATGCCCACCGCATCGCCAATGTACGCGACCTGAACGCGCAGCTGACTCGGATCAACGCTCAGATCGACGCCGAGAGGAAGCGTGGCGAGGAGCTGAATCTCATGAGGATGGAAGCACAGGTCTACATGTGGTGGGCTGGGTCCCTGGATGGGATGACTATGGAGCAACTGAAGCAATACAAGGCGGGGCTGGAGGAGCTGAAACAGCATGTGGCGCGCCTTGCTGATAGGGCACTCTATCAGAGTGTTTTAAACACAAACCCGGGTCATCAGTTCTTCTCCGGATCCTCTTCCTCATCTACTTCTAATGCTGTGCTTCAGCCACAACCACTGCCCTTGCCTGCTCCGGCGTTCCCACCCCAAATGATGCAGCCTGCTCCCATGATGCAGAACTACATGTTTCCTGACGGGAGCATGATGAACCCTTATGGGTTTAATGACATGGGAATGGGAGGAGGATATGGACCTGGACCTGGACCTGGACCTGGACCTGGACCTTCTGGTGGTTTCTTTTGAGACGTCTCATCGTCCCTGGATCTTGATGCCCTTGTTGTTTTTAAATTTCATGTTGTTTTAATTTTCATGTGTGTTGCATGGTTCGCATTATTAGGGTTCGGATATTCAAGGCGTGTCTTGAACCATCCTCATTATCTATTGTTTGCATCTTTTCCTTTCGTATCGTTTCTTTGTTATGTAGTTGGAACTGGAGTTCTGCAGTTGCATTTGAATTGTTTAAATAAAGGGCATCTTATTTGTTTACTTATGCGTCTTTGGTTTATAGAGTTAATTTTAAACTATTCAAATTGATTTTAGTTTCAGTTTTTTTATTTATTGGAACTTTGTTAAATAATACACCCCATTTTGGGGGTGCGCATGTGGATGAAAAGAGATAAAGAAAAAATAAAACAAAGAACCAACAAGAAAGTCATATGAAATGAATGACATGATGATAAAAAAAAAAAAAAAGCAAGAAAAAATGTTGTGAAAGAAAGAGATTAAAGAGAAAATAAGTGTATTTGTATAATTATTCTTTTCATTGAAATGTATGTTACAAAGTGCAAAGTCAATTCTATCTCTTTTTAAAAGTGTAAGATATTGAAGTTATAGAAATCTAGCAGGAATTCGTATTACTCGGAGTTTGGTTTCATTATGTTGAGCTGCATTGAGTTTAATCAAGAGACAAGCTAGTCAAGTCATTCATAAATTAATTAGAACATCTAGATTTCATGCTAATTCTGATGTACTTGATTTTATGCTAACTGTATTGATGTTATTCTTATGGCTGAAAAAACACAAACCTGTTTCTAAAAACTAAATTTTAAAAAATCTTAGTGTGCTTGAAAGTATGTTGATTCACATAAGCTATAATTTTAATTGGTAGCTTTCATTGAGACTTAAAAACTCACGTTAAATGTCTTCAGAGACACATATCCAAATATATTGCTAGTACTTTTTTTTTTTTTTTTAAATTGAGTAGAGTTAATTTGATAGAATTATTTTATATCATTAAATGCAATTGAATTTTTTTTTTGTAGAAAAATGTATTTGGAATGTTTATTAAAAATAATTTTGAGTATAAATTGTACAATAAAAGGTATATGCCCATTGAGAAATTAATTATTTGTTATAAACTTACATGAGAGGCTCTTAAGTATATAGTGCAAAAAAAGTGAAAATTCATTATGAAGATGAATCTTTACTAAATGGTCAAAAAATATTAAATAATTTTTATGATAAAATTTAATTAGAATAGATTGATAATGTAAAAACTGTTATCTAAAGATAGACTGTCATAAGATTGTTGATTTTTGAAATAATAATTTTTAGAATTATATTAAGAATAATTTTTAATTAGCTGACAAGTCAATTATTTTATATGTAACAAGATTATTCACATTTTAAGTGATAAATTAACAATTTTCACCAAAGTTATATTTAAAATAATTTTAAATTAATTGACAATATAATTTTTTTATACTAATATTAGTCTATGAAAAGTAAAATCACGTGGTATAATTGAATCAATTGCAAGAAAATCATACATATGCTATTATATGTAATTTAGATTAATTATAAAGATCTATGCTTAAATTACCTAAAGTTATTAAATAATAATTATATCATGTGGTAAATTTTAATTAAAATTTTTTTTATTTGAGTTTTAAAAAATGATTTTGTGATATAATTTTCTGATTTTTTAAACTAATTTTTTAAAATTTTTACATAAGTTTTAATATTTCTTTATATTTTACTTTGAAAAGTCTTATAATTATTTTTCAAACAGATCTTTTAATTAATTTTTTTTATATAAAAAAAATGGAAAGGGGTCCTAAATCAGTTTCTATAGATACGACTTTTAATTTTTTTTTTTATGTATGAATAAACTTAAATTTTTCATATGAAAGAGTGGCGTTTATTGAAAGCCAGCTTAATTATACAATTATACATATTACCGTCTAATGTAATTTAGTTGTCATTCTACATAAAAGAAATTAAACATATAAGAAATTAAAGATTCAACTAAAATTAAAATCTTTCTAAAATGTGGAGAGTCAAATTTTTAAAAAAAAAACAGAACGACCAACATTGTGAATCAAAAATTAAAAAATTAAAATTGTAATTTAGTCAATACAATATATTGAATATAAATACAATAAAAGGAATATATCCGTTGAGAAATTAATTTTTGGTATAAACCTGTATGAGATATTATTGACTTTTGAAATAATAATTTTCAAAGTTATATTTAGGATAGTTTTTAATTAACTGAATATATAAGACTGTTGAATTTTAAAATAACAATTTCAAAGTTATATTTAGAATAATTTTTTATTAGGGACATTTTATCATGACTTAATTTTGAGTACTTTTAAAATAACTTGTTAATTGTCAAACATTTCAATGGCGGGAAAAAGTAAATGTCTAAATCTGTAGTACATAAGAAATTATTCAAAGATGGTATATATAATGAAATATGAGTTTGAGTTAGTCTTGTGATTTTTTTTATATCAGTACTTCTTCTATTATGAAATACTTGTTGTTTCAATAACTTTTTTTTAAAAAAAAATTACTTGACATTTTTATAATATTAAGAAAATATATATTTTTTCAAATGTACTCCTTTTTTTTTCTCCACACTAATTCTCAATAACTATTATGTAGTTTTCCAATTTATTTTATCAATTTAGTTCTAAGCAATTTCATTTTTCTTTCAAACATCGTGCCTTCTCAACCGTAATATTATTGTTTCTTTTTAAGAGATGGTAAAATTAAATTTTTTTAAGAGATAGTATTAAACTATTGGAGTTCAAGTGCGGATTCTCAACATAATCAATATATAGTTATAAAGATTTAGAATAAGGATTATTTTCTTTGCCCAAAAGGAATGATTTACGGCCACCGTTGGAGAAACTATTAGATATCAATAATGAGATTTCTTTTCGTGACAAAGTCCTTGACAATAAGACAGGTTTATCAATTCCAGAGGGAAAGTGGATCTTTTTGTGACAACAAGTTGATGCCAAAACTGTATTTGGATTAACGTGTCTTTTAAGAGTTGTATGGCCTCTTGGCATGATGTTCTAGTACTGAAACAGCTAGGTAAGAATATTAGTTATAATGTAATGAAGGGCATGTTAACAAAATTGTGGTGCTTGTAGGGGCTTTGACATTATGGATGTGGATAATGACTTCTATATGGCCAAGTTCGAAATAAATTCAACAAGATAAGAAAAAATGATGAACTAAGAGCCCTAGATAATATTTGATTGCTGTGTGGTAATTACACATCAAACTCTAGATTTTGTTTCAACAGTAACAAAGATAGAGTGTACCCAGGTATAGATCCACTTTCCTAGTCTCAATTTAGTTTATTATCATCATTATGAAACTTTTTGTTGGTCATGGCTTCGGTAGTTGGCAAGCCTAGGAAGGTGGATTCCAATACCTTACTTGTGGAGAGAGAAAGATTTGCAAAAATCTGTGTGGAAATAGAGTTAATCCAATCAATGTTGGCAAGGATTGACTTAATGGGCATTTGAAGAATTAATGTAGAGTATAAAGGACTTTTCATCATTTGTACGTCTTACCGTTGCTATGGATACCTTTCTCGATTGTGTCATGAATGGGAAGATACCAAAAAACACTTACGAGAATAATCATCCTGATCAACTCGGGCACTCGTGCTGGCGGTGAGGCTAGAAAGATTGTAATAGAAAGTTCGACAATCATTAATGATTTTCTTACAATTAAGAAGCCCTAATAATAAAAAGGAGTCATTACACGATTATTGGCTTGTCATTATGTTAGAAAAACTCAACTCAATTGCTAATAAGGATTTTGTTATAAAAAAAAGGAAAGCATATCTAAACTAGCAACTGTTTTGATGGGTTTGAAAATACAAAAACCAAGAATTGATGGGTGCAGGTATAATGGAAATAATACATGCAATTATTCGACAAAGATAAGAAAGATAAATCAACTACCATTAATTGTAGGCCAAAGCTTTGGAGCAAATTAAAAAAACAAGGCTCAATTAATAATGAAACCCATCTACTCCCGCAATCATTGAATGATCCAACCTATCGGTTATTCTTGAAAACGACAAAGACTTGGTAAAAGATTCAATACAAGATGTTCGAGATGGTTCTCACGAGGCAACCATGCAAAACCATACGTACCCCTTTAAGCAAATAATGCATAGGCCTTCACCACCAATCCATAATGCACCAAATATCGAAGACATTAAAGAGAATCATTATAGGTTCATTTATGAACTATTATCATAAGATAAATCAAAACTAGTTGTGGAGCAAGGCCAAGTCCCTGCATGTTCACCACAATAGGTAGTGGTAGAAATGCTAGGAATAAGAGAAGTCGAGAATACTATAACACAATAAGGAATATTTTTAGGCCCTTTTTTTTATGCTACTCCCTATTGAAGTTTTCAAAGATGTACGTATCTTCTCTCTGAATATCAAAAGGTTGAATAATAGCAAAAGTAAATAGACACTTGTTGAATCTTAATCACAAGATGCGACCTACCTTTATAATCATCATTGAAACTTATATTCCATTTGAGATGATGACGATCTTTTGGCACCAAGCAAGTTATAATCTAGTTCCTACTGTGGAGGCACAGGTGCATGCATGAGGTATTTGGGTTTTGGTGGATAATGGGATTAACTTTAGGATCTCTGCTTTTGATATTAGTCCTCATTCAATCATTCTCAATGTTTCTTTGGATGGTCTGTGGTCAAGATGAATCTGTACAAAACTATGTGCAACTCTGATCCCATTCCTCCACAATTAGTTCTAGAGCTATCTAAAAATTTGTGCTCCTCCATATTATCTCTATAGGTCTTCATTGGTGATTTTAATGAAATTATATACCAAGGGACGTAAAAAGGTTACAATTATTCCCAGACAAGACTGAATGCTCTTGGTGGTCTCATGGATTATTGTGACCTAGTGAACTTATCTACTGAAGGTGGGAGATTAACATGGCATAGAAATTGTAGAGCAAACTGCTTTATTTCCAAAGAATTAGATTAAAGGAATTACTAATTTGTCATGGCATATGGCTTTCTTTGAACCTTTTAAAGAAGTATTTTGTTTCTCTCTCTCTAATCATAACTGAATTTTTCTTCAATATAGGGGTCTTCCTATACCGAGGGTCTAAGACCATTTTGTTTTGAAGTTGCCTAAAAGACACAAAATGATTATCTAAAGGTGAAAGAGGAAAATATTAAATTTAATAAAAAAAAATTGTAACATTTTTAGGTGGAAAAAAACTGAACTTCCTTATCTTTCCTACATCAAGGACAATTACCTGTCTTCGTTCACCGATCCTCAGTCCTGTTTCTCGGAATCGTAGTTTGCTCAAACACTCAAGTTAACAGGATTTGAAAAGAGGAGGGATATATACATGTGCGTGTGTGTATAGCAGGATCAGGGGATTGTAACTGCTTAGGGTGGAGGCAGTGGAAGTTTGGTTAATGTCAAACTCCCGAGTATCGGGTTTCATGTGGTACAGAGATAATGGACTTTTTGAAACTATTACAAATGTTAGCTTCAACAACAATATGATCAGATTCTTTATTAGGAAAAGCTAACTTTTCTATAACCAAAAATCTAGGGGCAATGGGTTAAACATGGGGCCAAAAATACATAAAATCTCCACACTTAATTAGCTAGCAGAAGTCCATAACTTGTTACTAGCTAATGGAAAGTAGTTTCTAATATTAACATTCTTAAAACATAAGCTTAAAGGTACTTCAGTTCTTTTTTCTTTTCCTCATTTATACAAGTTAACTCCACCTTGTTCACAGTGGCAAATGACCCTTGCTTAAGAAAGGATTGCATAAGACAACTCCTATAATCGATTATGAAGGATGAGGTATCCAAATATTTGAACTCCATGAAGTCATACAAAGCTCCATACCTAATGGTTTTCAAGGGATCTTCTTCAAATAGTATTAACACTTGATTGTTGATGATATATGAAAGTTGATAAATGAGGCTTTCCCGATAGGCTATTTTCCTCCCCAACTTTCAAGACCCTAGTTGCTTTAATTCCAAAGGTCGATTGTCTAGGTAGTTTTAAGGACTTCAAAGTAATTAGTTCATGCAACATTGTTACAAAATCATCACCAAGGTCATTGTTAATAGTCAACTTCCATTGTTAAATGACCCCATTATGCCTTTTCAAAGTATTTCTTTTCCAGGTAAAGGCACCTTTGATAATGCAATAACCTTACAAAAACTTGTCTACATCATGCACATGTCTAAGAGGGAAAAAAAGACGTGGCCTTCAAAATTGACTTGAAGAAAGCTAATAATAGTGTTGATTAGACATTCTTGTAATTAGGACTAGACATAAACCTGGAATCCAATACACACTCGAAGTAGCCAAAAGACAAGATGCAATCATGTTAAGATTTATAAATAATTAGAATAGAGGATGCTTGTTTATCGGATAATGGATACACAATGCATGGATATATAAACGACTTTTTTCAAATTTTTAATTTGTCTACCTATTGTTTTAGGTTTTATGTACCAAAATGTTATGATCGTGAGGATATATGTTTCTCTATACGTTGGAATTCCTTTGATAATTTATATAATGTCCTAATTTATTGATTTATTTTTAGCATTAATACCATAATTTCGATACATAAAAAATGGAGAATAATTTAAGCTCTTGAAAATTTTTCTTTAACTTTGAGACATATATATGGAACTTAGAAGATAAAGTTTTATGTTTTCGAGCGTACTTGGCAATGTATATATTTACTTATTATTGTTATTCATCAATTAGGAAGTCACACATTTATCTCTAATAAACAGGGAGACTTGTGAAAAATTAAGAATAATAAAATAAGAGAATATGTTCGTGTGTTTTTCTTTAAAAAAAAAAACTATAAAAGAAAATTATGCTTTCACCATATTTAATGAGAATCGAGAGATATTGATTTTTGTTAGTTGAGGTTATGAGAGATTCTCTTACATTAAAAGAACCATTGAATTTCATACCTTAATAGTGAAGATAATTTTTTCTAAATTGAGTCTCCTATTTTTTCTTAATAAAATTGAAAATGTTCTTTAATTAAATTTTTTGTATTATTCTTTTATTCTCTATACTTATTTTTGTGGATAATACCTATTTTCAATTCAAAGAAAACAGAACTCGATCTATTAATTTTCAAGATTCTAGCTAAAGGGAAAGGAATAAAAAAGAAAAATATAAAATGAGATTCACTTCTTTAGAGAGAAAAAGATAGAGCCCTACGTAAAGTAGTCTTAGAGTATGAGATATGAAAAAAATAAAAAACCGTTTACTAAATTAATATTTAATTATCATTTTAGTCATCAAGTTTAGGATTCATTTATTCAAACTTAAAAAAGTGTTTATAAAATAAGTAATTTTTAAAATAATTATTTTTTAATATGCAGATAGGATTTATTTCTTAAAAAATAAAAAATATTTATTTTAAAAATAAATAATTTAGATAAATACATAAAAAAAATTTAAAATAGCACTTGTTTTATTAAAAAAAACACCTATTTTAAAAAATAAACAAAAACATACTGTGGTTATTCACTTTTGGTTGCCAGCTATTCTCACATTTACATGCAATTAAGATCCTTTCGTTGCCCATCCTTTTC
>JAMLFT010009164.1:0-12983 GCA_026544285.1 Pachyrhizus erosus | reverse complement strand
ATTTAAATTATTTTTAGCATTTAACAATTTGCTAAGTAATAAATAATTTTCTATTTCTAGGCTAACAACTCAATTTTGTTTATACAATAGAAAATAGGATGTTACAGTAAATATAATTAACTGTCTCATGATTGGGGTTATTGAAACATGTAAAAATGATTAATTTTATTTCATAAGTGCTTAATTATATTATGAGATTTTAAAATATTTAATAATAATTAATCACTTGTTAAACAAAATTAACCATGTTTATATATATGTATTACCGATGTATATTAAATGAACATTTGGTGGACAATTTGTAGGTGGATAATAATCAATACATTTTTTAGGCTAAATATAACTTTGAGTCTTTTATCTTATATTTTTTGTTTAGTTTTGCCCTTCATTTTTTAAAATGTCAAATTTGGTCCTTTGTGTTTTTAATTGATTCAAAATGGTCATTTTTATTATAATGCTAACAAAAAAAAACGTTAAACCTATTTTCTTCTCCTAAACCCTAGTTTGTGAATCACCATGCATCGTCACTAGAGGTAATTTTTAGCAATAGTGTCACTTTTTTTTCTTCCTCATACTATTCTCCTCCCTCTTCTCCTTACACCTCCAATCTCTATTCACCTTCATGTTGCCACTGCATTGCCACCTTTTCACCTCCATCTGCCATGTTTGTGAAAGCCACCCCTCATCCTTCATCACCTCTTTCTTTGGCAGTAAGATCTTCACTTCTACTTCGCTGCAACATTGTTGTGGGAGTCATGTATTAAGTGCATGTTTATTTTGTCTAGGACTATCCTCTATGTCATGTTATACTCTATGTACTCTGATTCTGCAACCCAAATTGCTATCACCAAAATGATGAATAACATTGTCGTATTATCCATTGTTGCTAATTGTGAGTTACTGAACTCATCAACTTTGCTATATTGTGAGTTTTATTTTATTATTACTAAATTAGCAATTGTAGAGTCTAAGGAAAGACATAGAAAATGACCCACTCCATCTCTAAGCGGTGGTTGATATTTAGGGTGTGAACTTTGTCATTAGAGATAAAATTAAATTACAAAAGAGGAAGAAGATGAGAAAAATGAACAATCATTGACAATATCGACTCTAAATTAATGGAATGATTATTTTAAACTTTTTTTAATGAGATAAAGGAAGATTTTAAACTTCTTTAAAGAGATAAATGATTAAAATGAACTTTCTTAATGATAAAAAATTAAAATAAATAAAATAAATAAAATAAATAAAAGACCAAAAATATATTTTAATTTTTTTAAATGATCATATGCCCTATACATTATGGAACCACTTTTTGCCTTTTGTAATTATGTATCTTCTTGCCTTTAACCATCATTTTGCAAGTAATATATATTTGGTTATAGATTCATAAATATTTTTCTATTATATTTAAAATATTTAATTATAAATTATATTAGAAACTTATGTTTAAGAATTTTAAAAATATTTAAAATACATTATATTTAAAATATTTTTGTTATTTTTAAATGTGAAATGATAAAATATTTCAATAATTCTATAATCATATTGTAAATAAAAATAATTGTTGTTAATATTATGGGTTTAATTAATTTAAAATATATAATTAAAAACTTAAATACAAATTATGGGAATCAAATATTACTCAAAATATATTAATATTTTTAATCTTTAATAGGTAATTTATATTTCATTAATACTTATATAAGAGTTGTTATAAGTGTTCAACTTTATCTTGTTAGAAGAATATTATTAACTATTAAGTTCGTTAATATAGGTATTTTTTCTTTAATATAATTGTGTAAGATTAACTAGTAATTTAGAAAAGTATACAAGTTGTAAAACAGTAATAATTTTGTGTGCATGTTTCAATTAGTTTCTATTAAAGATTCCTAATGATATTTGTCGTATGTATATTAAAATGAATATAATATAGATTTAATTGTATATTTTATTATTTAATTATCTTTATTTTATGAATTTTGTCATTTAATTTTTTTTTTTACAAACTTTGTTATTCAACTTTTTAATTTTTATTTATTTTATTATCCAATTGTTTTTTTGTGTTTTATTATTATGTTTAATGATTTTTTTTTACATTTTATTATAATATTTTGTCATAATTGGTAATAAAATGATGTCATTTTATTTTTTAAATTTTTTTAGTAATATATTGATATCAATAAAATGTATAAAAATTAAAAATTTAGGTGATAAAATTTCCAGAAAAAGATTAGGATAGTAAAATTTATAAAATGATAAAAATTTGATGATAAATTTTGTAATTAAATTTATAATATAAAATGAAATGTAAAGAAAAAACAGTTTAATTTAAAGTAAAAATATGTATTTTAAAGAAAAGAGTAATATAATATGATATGTGTAATTGTAGCAATATACAAGTTTAATATTATTTAAAATTTTTAAATATGTATAAAAGATTATATTTTTATTTATTTCAATTATTAAAATATTATATATTTTGTTTTATATAGTGAAAAAAGTATGTACTAGAGTTTTATGTTAATAGTGCATGATAAAAATATACATATCATTTTAAATAAGTTTATCTTTTCAATATTATATAAATATTAAAATTATATAATATATATCATTATTGATATGTTCAATAATAAAAAATAGATTTATATTTAACAGCAATATATAAATTAATTATAAAATATTTATCTCAATGAAAAGACCTTATATTATAGTTACAATAACTAAACAAATAGTGATTCCATAATAATCTAGAAATAAGTTTTGTATTTTTTTTCTCCTTCTCCATGCTTTCTTTATGTTTAGTTTCACATTTAATAGATGAAATAAGAAAATCAAAATAAAGTTATCAGTTTAGATGATTTTTCTATTCAAAATTAATTCATTCCTATTTGTAAATAACCAACCAATGTGATGAGAGAGAACCCATGAACAATTTACTTGTCTGGCATAAGAATTTACAAAATTATTTTGTAAAAATAATAATTTAAATTGTTGATTAATTTTGCTTTCATGAATTTTAAAAACTAGAGCAATATAAGAAACTTTCTAACATGTCTCAATCTCCTTCCCCGGATAATCATGATTTATATAACCCAACTAAATTTCTTTTTTCTTTCTTTCATTAAATAAAGGTTTTAAAATAGTCTTAACAACTATGAGAATATTTTTCTTAGACTAATTATTAAAGTTGTCGTTTTCAAATTATTTATGTATTGGATAATTAAAGTTTCCAATCAAATCTAATAATTCATAGCACTGAAAGGAAAGGAAATCATGACGCATGATTTGAAACTATCAATGTGGTAGCATTTGCAAGCTGGTTTAGTGTTTTTGGTATAATAAAATATTTAGGAGAGAAAAATGATGTTCTACTTAAAGATAATTTTTTTTATTACTCATAACTTTCGGTCCCTTGAACCTGATATCAAACTAATTCTGTGTTTCAACTTTACTTACACTCTATAAACTTAATATGGTTGTTAACTAAATTAATTCCTAAAATTATATAATTTATATGAATATATCATTTCCGTTTTTAAAAATTTAAAACTATATTATTAAATGATTTTTTTTTTAATTTTTAAAATTTACTACTAAAATTTATCTCAAACGGAACCTTAATTTTTTAATTTTGCAAGAAGACATATTAAGTAAGATTGTAAGAGGTGAGAAGAATTAACCTTAAGGATACAATCATATTTAAATAATTAAAATTAATTTAATTAAATTAAATTTTAATAAACCGTTCATTTCAGTTGTATGATTGAAATTCAGGACACGATTCTTTCTAATTGTATAAATAACTACATGAGATCTTGAGCCTTAGTTATTTTTAATATTTAATAATTTTAATATATAAAATATAAAGAAACACATATTAAATGATTAAATATTAATATTGCATATTTTCCAGGATTTTTTAACTGAAAAGGATTGATGCTCCCTTTTCTTCTCTTTCACACTCTCACTTGTTATGCTTTCCATTTTATAAAAGCCAAAATTTACTTTTTGACCATTATTTTTTTTTCAATAAAATTATTTATCTATTAAAAAATTTATTTTAATATTTTATATTTTTAAAATAATTTAAAATGGTTTTTTTTTTCACAAACGTTACGTTTAGCATTAAAAATATAAGTTAACGTTTTCTACTGTTTTAAATCCTCCAATAATTATTTTTAATTTTTAACAAATATAAACCATTTTTTTTGTTGTGGTTTTAAATCGCAAGAAATTACAATAAACACATTTTGCAAATTCAATCACCATTGGCTCCTTCTCCAATCCAATCTCATGACTTCGGTTTCCAATTCCTAACTTATTCGGTGAAGATCCTTCCCTGATGTTGTGACTTATAAAACTTTGATAACCAAACCAGAATTTAGACTTCACATTTTAAAAATCAGTTTCATCCTTCACAAACCCTAATCCCTTTTTTTTTCCAAATTAAAAATCAGAAACTAATATCTTGCAAACCCACATCGACCGGAGGTTCTAGCATGGCAACTGCGCCGGCAGGGGCATTTCTACTAACCTTTGGCCTTGCTGGCTATGGCACCTCATAGAGTCCTCTAGTGGCACCAATGCTGCAAGTGTGAGAGGAGTGGTTCTAAGTGGGGTGATATGGAGTAAGCCATCACCAAAGACTTTTCAACATATAAATTATATCTTAGATTTATGAAAAATAATATATATTGTCATATATTTTTATTTTTAAATATTGATATTTTTTTTAAAAACAACGTTTAAATTTAGATTAAAACAAATATATTGAAAATGCTAGATCGAAAAAGATATAAAAATAAATAAAATATTTTGATTGATATTAAAAAATAAGATGACATATCAAATGTATGTTTTAAGTGTGTTTGGATTTTTAAGATAAAATATATATTTGAAATTGATTTTTAACATTTAATTATAATTTTTTAAACTATTTAGTTGACATTAAAAGTATAAGAAAATATATCATATACAAGTTAAGAGAGTAAAATTTATCAATTTATGAGACGAGAGTATACAAATAAAAAGTGAATGTGAGGGAGAATAAGAAGAGTAAAAATTTGAAAAAAATATATATAATTTTATACGTTTATATAAAAAGGAATAAGTTGAAGAAAACTTAAAAATTAGTGATAAATTATTTTTATAAATTTTTTCAAACACTTTCATAAGAACTTATATCATAAGATAAGTTTAAATAAGGTGTTTATAAATTAATCTAAACATGACCAAAATATATATGAAATAAACAAAATACATAGTTGAGATATATTGAAATACCAAGAGTTACTGTAATTTCCTTTTTTATTTATTTGATTTGTTGAATTTTATAATTTCAAAAATATTTTTATTGAATTAACTCGACAGGATAACTTTTTAAAACAACTAAGTGCCAGGAAGTTAAATTTATGGTCATCCATTCATAATCACCTTATCTATTGCATTAACAATGAAAATTCAGATAAATATATTTATATTATGGAATATATAGTATGTCTCAATATAAATTGTGTTCATGATTACTACATTCATTTAAAACAGGGGACTCTGATCAACTAGGTGCTATTTTTGCTTATAATCCTCTCTATTTAATCAAAACATTCAGAGGGGTCTTCTTCCTGAAAAGTCTCTTTTTCCCTCTTTGAGTTGTTAGCTTCGTTGGCAGTGAGATTAGTTGATGGGTTAGGATTTGTTAGAGGTTGTGAGCGTCGTGGAGTGGCTAGAACATTTAGTGGGATTCTTGTGTAATGAGGAGGTAGGGTTTGCATTATTATGACAGGAATATGAAAGAACTGCCCATGTGGTATTATCTCTAGAGACAGAAAGAAAAATCTCACATAACCTGTAAAAGCATCATCCTCGAACAGGGATCATGCATCGAACAAGGATCATGCATCCAACTCCCTTCTAGAGGAATGATCGCCAGACGGAAAAGTGGACGAGAGTTATTGGTCATCTAAAAAGAAGGAGGTGTAGGAGTGAGCCTTTTATCCTTACATACACATACAAGATTCACTAGCTATCGTGTACCATCCTCTCACCGTTCGTGCTAATTAGGGTTTCTAATCATTTAGGACCTTTCGTTGCCTCCAACTCTCCTAACTCCAAGAGGGCTTATACGAGCGTGTCAATAAAATCCAAGTTTACATTTTGGGTCGATGATCGAGAGTACATATCTTGCCTGGTATTCGGTCTAGAATACTCTCAATTGAATCTTGGTAATGTTTCGCTTTGTCTGGAACGCTAAGCTGGTTTCGTGACACCCTCTATCTTCGAGTGACTCACAACTTGACACCTTATCTTTCCCCAAAGACTCACTTAAGCTTGCTTACATTTCTCAAGTACCTTTTGTAGTCAACCCATACAATTTTCAATCTTAATTCACACTCGTATGTTTTTAAATCATCCACATCCTCCCACTTCCATCCATTGACTTTTGTTGGTACTTGCTTTGATCTTAGAGGTGATATTTCTTTGATGACTTCCTTTAATATCAATTCACCAGCCATCAATTAAGTTTCATTCAACCTTTGGCCAAATTATTTTATTACAATTGTTTAGGCTTCCATGAATTACATCTCACCTTCTACATTAGGATTTTTGTGTCAAAGTACTATCTACTCGAGACAGTTAATAAGGTTATATTATATAATTCCTCTATAGTTAGTAGAGACAATCATTACATTGAAATATCATCATAAATAATAAAAATTGACAATATCACAAATAAAAATTAATTTGGTAGGCATTATCTATCCAATTATATCCATTATGCAAAAGTAGAAAAATTTACTTAAAAATAAATAGAATATCATTGAGTAAAATTTTATTTATTATATTTCTTTTAATTTATTTTCTCCATTTGATCTTCTCTCCTATTTTTTTATTTCATTTATTCCCTCTTTCCACTTTCTCTATCTATTTTCTAAATTTCCTTTCTTTATCTTTTCCCTCTACTTCCTCTCATTACTTGTTCTCTCTCCTTTTCTCTATCTCCCTTTCCATTTTTCTCTCTACTTTCTCTCTCCTCTTTCCCTCTCCCTTTCTCTTTCTCTTTATACTTTCTCTCTCTATTTTCCTTCTCTACTTTTTTGTCTTTCTCTCTTTCTCTTTTCTCTACCTCTTTTTTTTTCTTTCTCTTCTTTCTCTCTTTCCTCTCCCCCTTTCTCTCTCTGTCTCTTTCCTCTCCCCTTTTTTCTCTCTCCCTCTCTCTCCCCCTTTTGTCTTTCTCTCTTCCTCTCTCTCTTTATTATTATTATTATTATTTTTCTGTTTCTCCTTCCCTTGGAGTTTCTTCCTCCTTCCCCTCTACTGTTTCCCTGCCCTTGTTCCCAAAATAACAACAACGAGTTTAACATTCTTATGTCGTTTTGAAATTTCAATTCCCTCTCCCACTTTGATTTTTCATCAATCTTTATTGATTATATGTTATTATTGATTTATTACATTACATACAATGTTTCTAATCCTAAACGAAGCTCAATTTCTAATTAGATTAAGAATTAACTGGTTCTGTAGATGTAAAATGTTAATGGCGACCAGATAAAATTCAAAATTTGAATTCGTATAATTTGTTGTAGTTTTGATTAATTTAAAGTGCCAACATAAAATAGGTATGTTCAGATACAAATTCGCAAGACAAAATTGAAGAATAAATGACTCCTCCTATCTTAATTATGATTTCTGGCGAAGCTCCGACGTATCTGCTAATTTTTTATCCTTTCCTCCTTTTTTGAAATTGGTTGGACTGAAATATAGTTGAGATCAAGATGAAACTGTTTGTGAAAAGAAATGAAGAAAAAGAACTCAAATTTGTGGCAAATTTGGTTGAATGATTTCTTTGTTCTTCATCCTCTTCGTCTCTAATTTCCTCCTCTTTTATAGAGTTCTTGCTACCCTTGTTTCAATTATTTTATTCATAGGTCATGGGCGAAATCGTCTGACTCAAGAGTATGGTGGCAGGGCGTAGGACAACGGTTTGGTAAGGAGGCAGCTCGAGGAGGAAGAAGCTAACTTAGTTGCTTCCATGACAGTTCAAAGGTTTTTAATATAAGTTAAATAAAACTTAAAATGTTAGGATATCACCAAATGCGTTCTGACTCAGTGGTTAAGACACTGAGTCCAGATGCCCTTTTTTCTCTATTTTTTTTTAATTTTTCGAAACACCTCGCTTAGGATATATTTTTTCTGTTTACTAAATGCTGATGGGCTTCAGCGCCTCTCTTCCATTTACTAGGGATTGGGTTCGAATCCCAGCCTTGATTTTTTTATTATTATTATTTTCTTTTTCTTTTCAATTTTAATTTTTTTTATATTTTTCAAAATTAATATTTTTAGTTTTTAATTTTTTCTTAAAAATTCTATAAATCCATTTATATTTCTCCCTTTCTATTCCTATATTTTCAATTACCAAAATGTTTATATATTTTTATAAGTCTAATTTTTTTCATTTGATTTTAATATATTTATATATATTTATAAATGAAAAAAATTTGATTTTATATTTCTAAAATTTAGATTATTACATTATATTTTCTTCTCCTCACTTCTACTTCTTTCTTCTCCTTCAATATAATTTTATAAATTTTATATCTATTTTTCTTTCGTGAGTATTTTATAACTTCTTTTTCAAAATTAAATTTTTAAAATATTCTTTTATTTATTCATCTTATTTTTCAATTATTTAAAACTATTCTATTTAAAACTTTTCTGATTTTATATTCATCAATCTCAATTAATTATATTCTTATCAATTTTAATAATATTTCCTTTATTTTAATAGTAATTATTCTAAATTTTAATTTTAGATAGATTTAATATCTAAATAAAGTATAATTGCTATTTCAAAATTATTTCTCCTAATATAATTTATTTATTATATACAGGATGTTACTACTTCACACATGATCTTGAGTAAATGATGACAATGTCACAGACTAGATATTGTTGCCAGGACATAACTTGAATCCTAGAAAACATAAGGCAGGATAAGAAAATGAGTTCGAAAGTATGGGAAATATATATTATAATGATTGATAGTTTTATACTCGTTGATTTTAATCACTCAAAAGAAAAGCAATTGAATATCACAAAAATGAAAGTAGTTTAAGGAAATTGTAATTGACATTGCAACTTTTATACTTATAAAAGCTCAACCAAATATGTACTGTACAATTGATAACGTAGACGAGAAAAAGAAGGAAATAAATGAGAACTTAACAAATTAGCAATATCATTGATATAACAATGGAAGAAAAATTGATGTGTTTGATGCATCAATCACATAACCTATACTGTAAACTTTATATATTATAAATAGGTAAATAATTTTTTTTACAAAACATTTAATAAGTACATCCAAAGCTACTCATTTAATTTTATCAACTAATACATGTTATTAATGATTAAACAACAATACTTTATCATAAATACTCATTAAAATTTACCAAAGTATATTTTTAAAGTTTCAATCTATATGCGTTGGAAATTTATTTTTTAGTTTCTATTAAAACATAAAATTAGAACAATTATTGAATTTGGAAATGGAAACATTTAAAAAGAAAATTGCATCGTAACTTCATTTACTTCCACACTTGCTTTTGATCACTAATGTTGCACCTCAAAGTTCCATATGTTTATCCTCTCTGGTTACATATTCAAGATACATATGAGGGAAGATCCAACAAATAATTCTGTGAATAAGTTGACAATAGCACACCCTCCACCGCTTCCAAATCAAGAGTGGACACAATTTCATGGCCAAACACCAATCCCAATTCAACACTACTGAAATTTTAATTAATTTTTAGAGCTAGTGTTTCAGTTTTCAACTGTGCTCTCCTCACTTTTTATGATCAGGTTTTTATGATAGTGGAGGACCATATAGCCCATCATTGCCTTCAAAGGAAGAAGCTGAAAATGATTGAAGTTGGGTACATGTTGGTATAATTCCTACCAAATGATTGAAGGAAAAATTTGAATATGTAAGGAATGACAAACTTGCAAGTTGCATACAAAATTTTCCACTTAGATTGTTTTGTGAAAGGTCCAAGGATTCCATTTGTCTCAAGTTACTTATCCATGATGGGATTTCATCCGACGAAGCATTGTTTGACAAATTTAGAACATAGAGTGCTTTGAAATCCATTAGCTCTTCTTGTATATGTCCTTCAAAATGGTTGGACGAGAAATCAAAGCATGCAACTCCATCTATTGACCTTTGCCTGTAACTATCACACTATCTTGATAATATATTCCGTGATAACTGTCAGACGACTCTATAATCTTTGATTCATCTTCATCTTCCTTATGAATTATATTTCTTGTCCAAGTTGTGAAATATTTTCCTGGAATTTTTCCACTAAAATTGTTGAAAGCAATGTCCACAATTTGAAGCATTTCCCAAGTCTCATTAGCTTCAGAACATCTTAGAGATCCCTGAAATTTATTGCTCAGCAAAACAAGAATCCTAAGAGTGGAGATTTCATTCAAAAAACAAGGAAAGCCACCAATAATTTGATTTGATCCGAGGTCTGATACCTTTAACATCGAGCAATAGGCAAGAAACTTTGGAATTGACCTATCTTTAAGATTTCCATGAAGATTTAAAGACCATAAACGACAAGAAGCTGGAATTGTATCAGGAATAGAGCCTCAGAGATTGTTGTGCTTCAAACTACAAGAGTGTGACTCGCCATTATTAAACACGAGGGAATTATGCCAGAAATCTTATTAACTGAAAGATCAAGAACTTGAAGATCTAAAGCATTGCACAAGGAATCAGGGATACTACCATGCAAAGTATTGTTTGAAAGAGAGAGAAAATATGCTTAGACAGGTAATTACCAATATCTCGTGGAATAGAAGTGCTAAATTTATTGCTTGAGAAATCCAAATGCGAAGCAATTTCAGGTAAAATAGGTATTGGTCCTTGAAGTTTATTTTAGTGAAGGTCAAGGTAAAGTAAGTTGGAAGTAAGATTTTGCAAACGTCCTTCTGATTTAGTCAACAAGTTGTGAGAAATATTAAGAGAAACAAGATAGTGCAGTGAAAGGTCTAGATCGGTTAATGTGGACAAGTTTCTAACCAGGGAATGTTTTCAAGTTGCAGGATGCCAAGTATAGATTACTAATGCTAGGAAAGAAAGACGAGTTAACATTTGTAACATTCACATTGACTAATAAGTTGTATGAAAGATCTAGTTCAGTTAAACTTTTAAGCTCAAAAAGCTTATTCAAATGCACCGAACCATTAAACATACAAAGCTTGAAGATAAATTTTGGAAAAGGCCCCAATAGAATATTGCTTCTTAAATCGACGAGCTTTAATTTTGAAGAAGACACTTTTATGAATTCATGTAGATGACTAAACTGATTGTAGGAAAGCCGAATGTATTGTAACAGTTGGAGGATGAAAAGGGATGAAGAAATGGTCCCAAATAAATTATTGTCACTTATAAAGAGGGTCTCTAATCTAAAGGATGTCACATTTATGAATTTGTCCACTGGCTGAAGTCATTGTTAGAAAGCCGAAGGTTTTGTAGTGATGGGAGTGTAAAAAGAGATGAAGAAATCCTCCAACAGTGAAAGAGTTAAAACTCAAGTCAATATGGACAAGATTTTTTTAGTTCTTCAAAATGAAATGATGGAATTATACCATTTAAATCATTACGAGAAAAGTCTAAATGGGTAAGATTTTTTACCATGCCAAGTGATGTCATTGGACTAGTGAAGTTGTTATATGACAAATCCAAGTATTCAAGGTGTTGAAGACTGAAAAGAACACTTGAATGGTCAAATCCAGCAGAGATTGATTCTTCATCTAGGTGAAGTTCAGTAACATGTCCCTGTTCAATAAACATTAAATGTTATTTTAGTGGGTTTTAAATTTAGAAGTGAAAAGTGAGAGGCCAAAAGTCAAGAGTTTTGAAGATGAAAGACCAAGAGTCAAGAGTTCTGAAGATGAAATGCCAAGAGTCAAGTGTTTTGTAGATGAAAGGCCAAGAGTTATTTTATGGCTATAATTAGGCTTTATTATTTTCAGTTTTTTTGAAAAGCATGTTAATGCTTATAAATAGGTTGTTCTTTCTATTGTAAACACAAAGAAACAAAAAAACACAATAGTTTTAAATTAGAGTATTTCTCTCTACCCTCTATCTCCCTAATAATTTACAATTTGGCATTTGAGTTAATGGCGAATGTGACGGGTCAAATGCCGCTACCATGGTTAACGAAGGCAAACTACGAGAACTGGAGCATTCAAATGAAAACTCTTCTCGATTCTCAAGATGCATGGGAGGTGGTCGAAGAAGGATTCGGAGAACCAAAAAATACCACAGGTTATACGACGGCTCAATTGAAGGCGTTGAAAGAGACACGATCAAAGGATAAGGCGACACTATACATGTTGTTTCGAACCGTTGACGAATCAAGCTTTGAGAAGATTATCAGTGCAACTACTTCAAAAGAAGCATGGGACATTTTAGAAAAAAATGTTCAAAGGAGCCGACCGAGTCAAGCAAGTGCGTCTCCAAACTCTTCGTGATGAGTTGGAGACCATGAAGATGAAGGAGTCGGAAAGTGTATTTGACTACATCATGCGTGTACAAACTGTGGTGAATCAACTCAACCAAAATGGTGAAACGTTAACCGATACACGAGTTGTGGAGAAGATTTTGAGATCATTAACCGACAATTTTGAGAATGTTGTATACGCGATAGAGGGGTCAAAGGACCTAGCGTTGCTCACAGTCGACGAGCTCGTCGGTTCTCTCGAGGTACATGAGCAACGTAAGAAGAAGAAGAAGGAGGGAACACTCGAGTAAATACTTCAAACCAAGGTGTCAATCAAAGATGAAAAGGTACACTATTCTCAAAATTTTCGAGGTAAAGGGCATGGCTGTGGAAGTCGTGGAAATGGTCGCGGTGGTCAAGGCAGCAGTCATGAAGGGTACTATAAAGAGAAGGGACAGTCGAGCC
>JAMLFT010009163.1:0-12983 GCA_026544285.1 Pachyrhizus erosus | reverse complement strand
TATATATAAAGTATTATATCTTCTTATGTAACGAGAAAGTACTAAAAAAATAATAATTAAAACAATATAAAAGATCAAGCAAGCTATTTAACTCATTTTTTATAGGATGGAGTATGGACATACAATTCACCAATCTATTTTTATTCCATCAAATTGACTCACTTAGCCAGTTTAACTTCAAAATTTGGAAATTGTCATATGAATCCTAATATTAAGATAGAATAGTTTTACAATAACTTTCTCTTGAATTTTGTTTTACATGTTTGAACATTTTGTTGAACTTTATACTTGACAGTAAAAATAATGAGATATGATTGTAGATACATCTGATTATGTTGAATGATACACATAAGTGCATGTTTCTTATTTTATTACATATCAGAGACATAATTTGCTCTTTTTTTTTTACTTTATTTTTATTTTTATCTTTTTTATAGATGGACAATACAAAAATTTATTCAAATTATTTTTAAAATTTTACTATTTTTCAGTGAATCTATCATCAATTGTTTTTTTGGGTGGCTAAATGTAACGAGTTGGATTTTCTACCCTCTATAGTCAATGCCAATATGCCTCAATTTGTCTTCTTGTCTCATTCTGGACAGATAAATTTGTCACCCCAAAATGAGAATGAATGAAAAAAAATAAAAAGAGCTTTTGTCATTCAATTCCCACATGCCTCAAGGGCCATGCTATAAACAACCTCACATGAGAGAGAAGGCTTCCTCTCTCCTCAAAGCATTCAAGTATGATCTCAGCCCTGACAAACAGTTGAAGCATTCTGCCTAAATTTTGTGGAAGAGAGAGAAACAGCGAGACAAAAACCTTTGTCATTTGGTCCCACACTCCTCGAATGTCCTCCGGAATTATGAAGGGAACCCAATTGTTGACCAAATTAAACCTCAACTTATACTTACTCCTGATTGTCACTACATAATGCTGGTCATTGGATTTGGAGAACTCAAATTTTTACCAAGTCAAAGCCCGCGTTTGATAGAAGTCTGAAAAATACAAAAGCCTACACTCTTCTGCGGTCTTTGCCCTCAAAGTGAGACTTATGTTGGTTTTAATTAAATTTTTTAGTTACTTCCAATATACATAAATAAATGTTAAAACCACCCAACATCTCAGCCTTTTAACAAGAAAAATGGTCCCACGTCACTAATACTAATTAAATATTTACACTTTTTTTTTTTTCCTGAAGTCACAACCTAAACTAACCTCAACCTCGATCTTGTCAGAATACCAAGCTGGAACCATAAAGATTCCCTTTTGACTTTCGCTTACTCGTTCAACTTAAAACCAGAAAACCAAAACAATGAAGTTGTAATGGAGAACAGAAAAGCCAACATAATCACTGTTATATCAGTGATTGCACTGATCATTGTCATCATCGTTGCACGTGTCTCCTTGAAGCTCTCGAGATCCTTCTTCCTCATATGTGGCGCTTCTATTGCTGTGATTCTCGCTGTTTTTTCTTGTGCATTCATAAGGCACCGTTACAACCGCAGAAGGAGGTTGCTGGAGTCGCAGTTGAAGACAGAAGGGCGAGAGCTTCGAATAGAGTACAGTTTCTTAAGAAAAGTTGCTGGGGTTCCCACAAAGTACCGTTACAAGGAGCTTGAGGAAGCAACGGATGGTTTTAAAGCACTTTTGGGAAGAGGGTCCTCTGCAACGGTCTTCAAAGGCATTCTCAATGATGGAACTTCGGTTGCAGTGAAACGAATCGATGGAGAGGAGCGTGGAGAGAAAGAATTCAGATCAGAAGTTGCAGCCATTGCAAGCGTGCACCATGTCAACCTTGTACGATTGTTTGGTTATTGTAACTCCCCCACGGCACCTAGGTACCTTGTTTATGAGTACATCAAAAACGGATCTTTGGACTGTTGGATCTTTCCCCCAAGGGAAAATCATGCTCGTAGAAGTGGGTGTTTGCCGTGGAACTTGAGGTATAAGGTTGCAATTGATATTGCCAAAGGGTTGTCTTATCTTCACCATGATTGTAGGAGGAGGGTCTTACACCTTGATGTGAAGCCGGAGAATATACTCTTGGATGAGAATTACAAGGCTCTTATTTCTGATTTTGGTCTCTCAACGCTTGTTGGCCAGGATGTGAGTCAGGTTATGACAACAATGAGGGGGACAAGAGGGTACTTGGCTCCTGAATGGCTTTTGGAAAGAGGGGTGTCAGAGAAAACTGATATTTACAGTTATGGGATGGTTCTGTTGGAGATCATTGGAGGGAGAAGGAATGTGTCGAGGGTGGAGGATCCGAGGGACAGGACTAAGAAAAAGTGGGAGTTCTTTCCCAAGATTGTGAATGAGAAAGTGAGGGAGGGGAAGTTCATGGAGATTGTGGATCGTAGGTTGGTGGAGAGTGGGGGTGTTGAGGAGAGTGAGGTGACTAGATTGTTGTATGTTGCATTGTGGTGTATACAAGAGAAGCCAAGGTTGAGGCCTAGCATGGCACAAGTGGTTGATATGCTTGAGGGGCGTGCGATGGTGGATGAGCCACCTGATTCCAGAATGATTCTTGTTGATTTACTAGCTGTTGATGAAGATCCTGTAGATCATCGAAATCTGGCAAGGTTGCTGACCACTGTGTCAAGCCATGTGGATTATACATCTACTTACTCGTTGGGAACCACAGCCACTATTTTATCTGGTAGATAGCTGCCTCTAAATCTGCTTGAGGGTATTTCCCTTGCTATTTTTGCTTCTCACTACTTAGTTTCTTCAATTGTATAAATTGGGACATAGTTCTAAAACTTTAAAAACTGAGGAAATTATATATATAATTTATCCTTCTTTTTTTTTTTCCATTATTACCTGTTTTCTGGGTCGTTTTGCAAACATCGCCTGCTATGTTAGAACTATTGAAGGTCGTTTTGCAAACATTTCCATTATTACCTGTTCGTAAGTCAGTCCTGCATTGTTATTCTGTAAATGGTTTGGATTTTGGAGGTTCCATTTGACTAAATCATTGATGACGTTGTCTTAAAATTTTCACACGAATCAATCTTTTCTTGCAAAGGTAATACAAGTAAAATAATACGGTAAAATCAATAAAGAAAATGGGGTGTCTATATTGTAGACACCGTCAAACTTCTTAAGGAAATAGTGACTAACTAACCGTTCACTTGGAATTTCAGAAGATAACTTCTGTCAGTTTGTTTGGAATAACATATAATTTACTACCCTCAAACGCGGTCTATGGTTTCGAATTTAGTGCACGACAATAATTTCTAGCCGAGAAAAAGTAGTACTATTATATTGTGAATATTCTTTGGTTGAACAAGATTATCTTAAGATGTTCGTAATTTACACACACAAATAAAAGAAGCTGGCAATTAATTTACATATTAAATTTGAATATTTGTAAATTAAATATGAAATTTGCATATCATTCTACTATGATTCTTGTTTTAATTCTGCAACTACCGCGTTTCCAATACTATTTACTAGTCAAGATATTGCTATTGTTAAATTTCTAAATTTTTAGTTGATAGCTGATGACATATGATGGCATAATACTGTTAAAATATTCTACATTGATATCTGACTTGTTCTTGATAAAGACATATGTTAATATTCTGTGATACTTTATTTTCAACATTTTTTATTATTAAGGGAAATTTGATGTTCACTTTATCAATAAACGGTGAGAGTAAGATTTGAGAATTTGTTTGGTAGTGATAATACGATAGAATATAATAAGATTAACGAATAAGATTAAAAAAATATGATAAATTTTAATCACATATAATGTTTGATGCACATTAAATAATAAATTATTGTATCATTATATTTTATGTTTGATATAAACTAGATAATAATAAAATATGATATATATTATATTTAAATGATAAAATTATCTTTTTAATTAAAATTATATGTATTTTTAAAAAAATTAATTTAATTTTTAATTTTTTTCATTTTTGTAAATTATAAAAATTATAATTTAAATTAGATTATAAAAATATTTATTTATTTTTTAATTTTATGGATAAGGCGAATTAGGAAAAAAAAATCTTATCATGAATAAGGTAAATTAGGAAAAAAAATCTTATCATATTCTATCAAATTCTAAGTTAACTTCCTTTTATGATAAAAATTATATTAATAAATAGAATAAAAAAATCATAAAATAAATTAATCATATTATGTTTGATCCAATAAATATTGAATTAAAGTATGATAAATTATTCTATATTACTTACTTTTTTTAGCCACTTAACGAATCCTAAATTATTAAGCAAAATTAAAATTAAAATTTCACCTAATAATAATGAACATATTTAAAAAATTACATCAATAATACTCTTATATATATATATATAAATTACATGTATTTTTTATTCAAGACAATCTTATCAAGTCAAAAATTAAAAACTATTAATTAAATTAAGATAATCATAAATTTAGGTCATTCATTGTATCAACAACACTTTTTTATGAACAAAAATAATCATAAAATTTTGATATCAATAAGTAAAACCATTCGTTTGGGGGGCGGTGGGGGAATCATGTAATCTTGTACACAAAAAGATAGAGACACGAGGACCAAAGGTATCTTTTTAAAAGGATGGTAAAAAATTGAAGGGTAGTTTCTAAGTAAAAGAAGTATAGGAAAAGCCAATTCTTTAATTTTTCTTCTCAATTCTAAGAGATCCAAAATGATTCTTAATGAAAATCTGTATTTTCCATCAGCGACCTGTGTAGTGTGTACTGATCGTGGATCCTAAGTCCTAAAAGCTCCGCAAGCATTATTCACCAAAAGTCTAGAGAAGTTTCAGCTTAGGCATGTAGGATAGGAGTCGACGTTTTCAAAAAGAGAACGGATAATATCATTTCAATCACTAACTATGCTGTCATGTTTCTTTCCAAGGATGAATAATTCGTCACAACGACGGAAAAGAAATTCAGCTCCGAGGAAGGAATTGATATTCACACGTGTTTTTCAATAATAACTATTTACAATAGAATAAAAGAGAAAGGCATAACGAATTGAATTTTTTTCATTAACTAAAATTAATTTATGCACCTTAGCTTTCAAATAAGTTAAATGATTTATATATATATATATAAAAGTTAAGTATATCAATTGTGCGAATACTCAATTTTTTTTCTTTTTTATAAGTGGTTTTAGAGAACATTATTTGAACAAGACCTAAATATTAAAACAATTACTGCAGTGGTATGTGTGATGTATCATTTTGCATATAATTTAAAAATGTGAAAATAAAGTTTCTCTATTAAAAAAATTATGAACATCAAATGGTTGTATGCTGAGATCCTTATTAATATCATAATCAAACCCTTCAACAAATATTTGCAAAAAAAATAATAGTTAATAAGATATCAAATTAAAAAATAATAGGTATAAGAAAATACAAAAGCAAAATGATAATTAAATATTTTTAAAATTTAAATTGATAGGATTGAAAAATACTACTAGTAAAAAAATTATTGAAGGGAGAACTTCACAGAGAAAATAATACTTTGTAAAAAAATTTCAGAATATGGAATTTGAATTGTGTTGATGTGTGGGAATTATCTAATAAGAGAGAGTGAGAGGAAAAAACTTAAGTCAGACTACCATAAATAACTATTTATGAGTGAGAGAAAAAAAAATCGTACATTCACTCTTAAAGAGTGAATATTAAGAAATTTTAAGTTATATAACCTAAAAGAATTAAGTAACTTTTTTAAAAAACTCACATCACTTATATAATTTTATTTTAATAATTTATAATAAAATTTAATAATTAATATTTATGTTTCACTCTCACGTGAAAAATATCCTTTCATTTGATAAGTCATCGTGTGTATGTGTTTAATGTGTATGCCATTGCTTAATGAATGAAATCTACAATTATCATTTCTTAAGCTGTCGCCGGAAACATTACAAAATAAAGTTCCCATCTTGAAAAGGAATCAATGCCGATGCCATATTTGCTCATATACTCCCTCCTTTCATTGACTAAACAGTAACCCAGATTTGGCAACCAGCTCTACCAACGGTTACAACTCATGGATCACATGCATCATCAATTCATCGTCCTGAATATGTTTAGATAAGTCAGAAATGTTTTTGAGAATTTTTTTTTATTAAAATTATTTAATAAAAAAAATTCATAAAAACACTTTTAACTTTATCTCTAAATAGATTTTTAATTTTATTTCAACTCTCCCTAGGATATGTGGAACAGGATCCGGCTACTAATTAACGTGTTTTAAAAAGAACCTACTGATAATAATAATAATAATAATAATAATAATAATAAATGGACCAAGAAATGTTACATTAAGTTTTGTGTGAAAATAATGATTACATTTATAGTTTCCTAAATATAAAATATCTCACGTATAAGTATATCCATAAGCTATACGTAAATACCATATTCAAACTATACATTCACCGATTCGTACGCTCCAACCATCTTTCACTAGAAAATCACAAAGAGCAAAAAGTAGTGCCCTCTTGAGTTCCTCATGTCACGGTTGTCACCTCTTTCCTCCAAAGATGCATGGAAGAACATTGCTATTAACTACCCCTATAAGAAATTTCCAGAAAGAATGGAAGTTTTTTGATCCAATCAAACTTACAGAGGTCATTTCATTCTTTTACTGTTGTGCAGAATATCAACTTCATCGAAACAACTTCTAAGTTTAAACACTCATCATCGAACTGGAAGATGTTTTCTACATAAAATCCTCAAACAAACTGGCTAATATTTCACACGTGGATGTCTGATGTCATTTACAATTTTACATGACAAATGCTTCTGAACCCCAAACCTCACTCCACCTTACACCCCCTTAACAAATAAAAATAAAAATACACACAAATAAATAAGTCCCATTTAGAAACCTCTTATACACAACAAAACACTGGACTCTTTAGTTTCAATGAATGAACCCAAACCCAAGAGAATGCAGAAAGTCATGGAAGAAAGAGAAAAATTTGAGAAAAAAGAATCACTGCAAATCAAATGGATAGACAGCCTGGGTTATTTCTCACCTTTATTTTACTTGGCCTCTTTAACGAATATAACATCCTCAGTTCCAGTTGATGGTGAAAGAAGGTGTTTTTCTTGCTCATCATCTATTTCTGTTGACTCGCGGGGTGTGGCAGGTGAAAGAGAATCAACAAATTCATCTTCTGGAAACAGAAACCAAAAAAGACGACAAGAAAGGTTGTGTATATTAGCAAGATGAAAAATTAGTATGCATCATTCAGAATACATGTTGATTGGGAAGAAACAAAGAACAAGAGATGTACACACCCGAGCATTCATGGTACTCAGGTAGCTGTTTAACACTTGTTACTTGAAGACTTTCAGGAAGTAGACAACTGCACAAAGCACCTGCAATTTTGACCAAAAACACTGGATTTAGGATTAGGCTTATTGAATTTTTATGACAATTATGCCTATATAGTTCACACGAATAGGGAGGATGTGACATGAAAAAGTATAGAACATAACTAGAAGAGAGTAATCAGTGCATTGGGTTAGATCGGTCACCCAAAATGATATTAATCTCTCGTGATGACATTACGAATGATGTTATCCACCCAAAAAAAACTGATGTTTGATTTTTCAAAGTAATTTTCTTTGCCAAGCATAACTTGAAAAAGGTTGATGGAGTGAACTTAAAAGTTTAGTGCATGTTTGGATGTTAGTTGGAGAAGCTTAAAAGCATTTTTACTCTCAAAGCAACAAATTTTTCTTTCTTCATTGTGTCTTGAAATTCAGAAATGTGCATTGGAACTCCAAAAGTATGTTCCCAACTGACTTGAACTCAATTCAAATATCATGTAATTAGATTGCATGCTATAAAAGTTCTATTTTTGTGACACATAATAAGGACTATAACTTAATATTTCAAGAGACAGTCTTTTCTCTCCTTATCTATTTTCAAAAAAGTTGAGTCCTATAATGGCCCTAAAATTTAGGGCGGGTTGCGTAGACAGTAGCTTGATGTTAGAATTGTCTCGTTAGAGAGATGAAGACAGAGCAGAAAGCAATTTCCATCCATCGAATACAGTTCAGAAGACAGTTCAGAAGATAAATGCTGAAGTAAACAGATACATCGAGGTGTAAAAAATAAGCTAATAAGATAATTTCCTTGTACGATTTTACCTAGCTTAGCAAGCCGATTCACCCAACCTGGGATTTGTTTCCTAGTCAATCTATTGGAGAGATCGTCTGTAAAATGATTACAGTTCTTAGTTATAAGGTGATAGGTATCCCCATGATACTCGGAAGCCATGTTTTCAATATATGTACGGAACTCAGAAGGATTCATATTAGTTTGACCCAAAGTGATGGAACATCTATATATGAATCCAGGGCACTTCCTTGGCTCCACTTCAAAAACTCCACTAGCTGGGAAGTCATGGGCTCCAAATCCATACTCCTTACCATGCACTGTTTCAGAATAAAAGAAAGACAAAAAGCTTCACCAGATTAGCATTAGGCACAAGAATCAAAACAGCAGTAACAACAACAGGGAACCCATAAGCATAAATCACGAAAGACATTCTCTGGAGTGTCTACAGAACAATTCTGACAAAATAATAGTTGTTTCCAAATAAAAATACAAAAATAACATGTTTATTAGAAGAACTCAAAAGGGATAAAATTTAGTAAGTTTAAGTATGCTAATTTTCTTTTTATTTATTTTTATTGAATAGAGATTCTCAATCAACCAGGAAAACCACTTTTAGACACGTGAAACCTCACTCTCACACACAACATAGAACATCCTAAAAGGATGGCTTTTGAAGAACATAAGAAGTCTAATATGATATGATGAATTTGATGATAACAAGGTGTTTGTGTATTACAACTGAAGATATATGCATGTTAGCTTACACTTGTCAATGAGATTGTAGCTTTTATTGTGTGGTAATGCTTGCAAGTTGCAACCAACCTACATGGCCTGTTTGGATTAACCTTTTTTTTTTAATAAAAAAGAAGAAAATAGAAAGAAAAAATAAAATAAATTTTACTAAAATTAATTTATACATAAGTTAATATGTGGAAATTCCCTCATAGAGTCATATTAGTTTTTGCAAAAACTTATTTTTAATTTATGAATAAGTTAATTTTAACTTACGGAAAAGTTGTGTCTTGGTGACCAATTGGTCATAAATTCAAATCTAGAAATAATTTTTTTGAATATGCAAGGATAAGACAGTAACCCTCCCCTACCTTCGCATAACGAGGAGAAATTTATTAGCTTATGAAAAAAGAATTATTTTTTTATTTTTTTTTCTATAAGAACTTATGAAAAAGTTTATCCAAACATATTATTGTATTTCTGAAAAATTAAGGATAAATGAATTGATTTCATTATATTAACACTGAATAATCATACAATATATATATATACAGGAGTTCTATTCATTATATTGATTTCATTATATTAACACTGAATAATCATACATTATATTAATTTGTTTAATTTTGCTGTCAAATCCAAACCAAACTAACTTGGTTATTAACATGTTAGTTTGGGTTGAATCAATCGGGTCTTTACATTTAAATTAATTTTAAATTTTTTAAAAATTATAATTTTTTTCATACCAATTTTGACACATTATGGAGGTATTGTATTTTGGTGTTACTGTTATTTTTACGTTCAGTAAAAATATAAAGTTATTGAATACATGGAGTAGCTTTGTTTAATTAAGTCTTTAGATGCAATAAAGTGAATTGAGAAACGAAGATTGCAAAATATAAATGTCAAACCAGAGTGCAGGGAGTTTGACACTTGGGTAACTCTTTTAAGAGGACTGTGAGAAGAGCTTTTGAAATGCTGTTGAATGGGATTCTCATCATTAAATTAGCTCCTACAGACTGGACGCTTTCTGAATATACAAAATCCACCACCACAAGCATGAGATCAAAGAAATTGATCTGCGTTCAATAGATTTTATAACTAGTTATCCTCACTCCAGCCAAAAAACCCTTTGGGCTAATGTACAGTAGATACTATTGATTGTGTTCTGTTTTCAAAACCATTATTACGCATCATTTGTCTTCTCATTCCAGACATGTAATCTGGGTTATTTATGATTGTGACTGTTGGAGTGTGAAACGCTCGGGAAGCTTGAACCTAGGGTAGTGCAGGGTTCCATATTTCGCCTAAGGTAAGAGCTTCCTTCGGGTTCTTGTAGCAAAACCAACGTGTATGTTTGACTTGACACTGTTACAATCAAGGTCGTCAAACTCTGAGAGTTTAAGTAAAATCAGAGCTTTTGTAGGCTCAACTTGTAAACTCATATGAGTTTACCTAATACAAAAAATAATATTAAAAATCTATCAATGCCATATATGGATTCTTAAAATTTGAATTTTGAACCTAATTCAACCTCAAATGTTTGCTCATAAGATTAGGATTGTCCCCTATTTATATACATTATTCAGGTACTATTTCTAGTCAATGTAAAACTTAAGTTTTTTCCAATACTCTTCCTTGTGCACAATACTAATGAACTTAGCACGGAAACAATACGGTTAGGTGACTCAATAACATACACAAGATAGACTTTGATACCATATTAAAATTTGAATTTTGGACTTGACAATAATTCATCATTTCAACTTCACAATAAAGCAAAGTAACAAACAACAATAAGGTGTGATAATACATTAGTACTAGATAAAATCAAACTACATAAATGTCCAAATCATATATAAAGTCATAAAAACATAAGTTACTAGAGTGAAAGCATTTAAAAAAAGGAGCTAATTTCTTCAAAGCATTTGAGCCCAGGTAAAACATTGTCACTATGGGATCAATTTGAGGTATAGATTACATTTGATTTCAAACTTGCTAACTCACTGCTGGAATCGGGAGTTTATGGAGTTTACACAGGTTTGCATGAATTTCTCTAGAACAGAGTTTGACAAGAGTTGACTTGTTTTCTCCATCTAGAATCCTAAAATCATAAAAGTCTAAGAATCAACTTGAAGGTTTGACAACCATGGCTGCAATAGCTGGCTTGTCAAAATGTTGACCGATTATGATGTAAGAAAATCACAAGTTTATTAGGAGAGAGGATGTAGGACTATAAATCACAACATGACCTTGGTACATGTAATGCCTTTTGAATTTAGTTTACAATCACTGAATTCACATGTTAATTTCACCTCTTTATGAAGTTTGCTCTCCAGTAGACAAATAGGACAAGTTACTAGCTAGTAAGGTGTTGCGTGTGCTCGTTGGCAAGTTCTAAGTTTTAGATTCAAACATTACTTTTCAGTAAAGGTCATACTCGTCTCTCCCCATTCATAGAGAAAAGTTGCATACTAGCAATCGAAGAAACATATTTAACATGACAGCATAAGCCAAATCGTGAATTAAGAAAAAATAAATAAAAATACTCTACACAGAGCAGATCAGATCAGATCAGGCGCATGCATAGAAACTAGTTCAGCAATGAAAGAGAGGGGGAGAGGGAGACCTTCAATGCCAGAGTGAAAGATGCCAAATCCAAACCAGAAGACGTAATTGTTGACAGGGGTGAGATCGTAGACATTCAAGAGCACGAGTGTGTTGGTTTTGTTGTTGCCGTGTTCTTCATCGCATTGTGAGGTGGAAATGGAGTCAGAGGCGTTGTCCACTCCCATATTGAAGCAAAACTCTACAAATTAAATTATGGCATAACAAAAAGGATAATCTTACAAATGAAATCACCAAAAGGGGAAAGTAGTTATTCCATGGACATGGAGCAAAAAAAGATAGCCCTCACAGAATACCGATCCATGTCCATGTCACACAGACAGTATTAACCTTAAGAAAACATCAGACTTTTAGTTGATTGAGAGAAGCGGGATTTGGCTATCTGTTCTGCTATTGTTGCGACAACCTTTGTTTAGAATTAGAATTAGAATTCCACCCTTCCACTTATTCATTTTTATTCCCTTCTCTGCTGTCGCTGTTCACAAGACCAGACGGTCTGAATTGAATTGGATTTAAACTTTACTGTTATTATCTTTTCCATTAAACTTTTTTTGTTTAAATTAAATTAATCAAGATCTGACTATATATAACAAAAATATCAAATAAGATCGTATAAAATTAAATTATAAATTAAAACATGTAACACTATAATAATATTATATTTATTATATATATTTTTAAAATAAATCACATAAATATTAAGAAATTTTATTATTATTAATATATAATTATTGAAAAGTATAAACTTTAAATAATATATAATATATATAATAATAAATTAGATTAGAATAAATTAAAATATAATTCAAACTCGTTCGTAATGTTAAAAAAGTAAATCAGTCTAGTTAAGTTAGAAAGAAATGAAACCGGTCATCAACTGTTAGCTGCAATACTTTTTACTTGGTGTCCCAAACGACTTTTTTAAAAGTAAATAAATAAATAATAATACCAACATAATTCAAATTTTAAACTGAATTTTGTCTCACAAGTCAAATTTTAGTCCATATATGAGATGAAACATGGCATATTTCAATTTTTTAAAATCACAATCTGTCTAAATAAAGCATCATTTAACTTATCATTTTTATTTATTTTTAAATCCATAACTTTTTTAAATATATTAAATAAAATAATTATAATAAATATATATTTATTTAAATATAGTAAATGAGATAATGAGAACATGTATTTTTATTATGATAAAAACAAAAATGTGTGAGTGAAAAAAATTTATTTAATTGAGCAAGAAAATTTTGAAAAATATTTTTATTTATTTTTATTTTATAAAATTATATAAATATTATAATTAAGATAAATAAAATAATTATTTTTATAATAATATAGTAAAAAGTATAAATAAAAAATTTATGTAATTGAATAATTTTTTATCTATTTTTTAATTTATAAAGTTATATAGATATAATTTAAAATAATTAGAACAAGTATTTTTATTATAATAAAAAATAAAGAAGTCTGAATAAAAAAAAATTATGTAATTCAACGAA
>JAMLFT010009162.1:0-12958 GCA_026544285.1 Pachyrhizus erosus | reverse complement strand
TTTTTATTTTAGTCATTGTTATTTTTTAAGTAATGACATTAACAGTTTAGTAACTTATCACATTATTAAAAAATATAATAAAATAATTATGTATAATATGTTTTTAAATATCTCATTGATAAGTATGATATTATTAACTATTTTAAATAAATAAAATTTTAAAAATATGATTTAATGAAAAATATTATATATGATTAACTTATCAAAATTTATTAATGATATGATAAATTATTAGATTGTTAAAGTCACTGTTACAATATTCTTATTTAATGATATTACTTGATAATAAAAATTATAACAAAATAAATAAAGGATCAAAATTTTAAAAAAAAACTTATTTTTTTGAAGACTAAATTCTTATTTTATTTAAATAGAAATATCATATATTTATATTATTCATAGTTGAAATTAAAAGTTTAAAAAATATTAAAAAATTATTTGATAATGTGTTTGGATTTTTGTGATAAAGGAATAATTATAAATAAGTTTTTTTGACTCTTTTTCGTATAGATAACATACTAATTGCAAATATATAATCCAAAAAGAGAATTTAAAATGAATAGACATTAGATATGTAATATTGTGTTTTAAGTATATGGTTAAAAATTTATTTTTAATATGAGTGTATAAAAAAATATATTTTGAGATGTCAACTTTTTAAATAAATCTTAATATTTCAATAGATTAATTATAGATTTTCAGCCAAAAAAATATCCAAATTTACAAAAAAAATAAATATATATTTTTTTATATATAATTTATCATTTTATGATAGATTAATCTTTTATTTTAGATCTAATTCAAGTTGCTTAATCTTTTATAATTTTAATATTATACACTATTTTTTGTATTCAATAGTTGCATTGAAATTAGTATCTATAACTTCTTATATATTATCCAATTCTCACACCCCTAAGCTAATCTTAGTAAGTGAAATATCATATACACTATAATATTAAAAAATAGTTTAACCACAAATTGTACTATCTAACCATTTCAATTTAATGATTCATTTTTTCAAATATTTTGCTATTATTTTTACACATTTTAACAATGTTGACGTGTTTTTAAAAAATAAAATAATATCATTTTATTATCAATTTTTATAAAATAATGTTATTTTATTATTAATATGATGTTAAAATATAAAAAAATAAAAAATATAATGATAAAAAACGTAAAAAAAATTTAATAAAATAGTAATAAAAAATTAAAAATATGATAGTAAAATATATATAAAAAAACTTAAATAGTAAACTTTAAAAAATGGTAATAATTGAATGATAAAATGTGTAATTAAGCTTAAAATAATTTTATAATATTAAAATATCATATTTTATTAAGTCAATATTTGAACGTAATTATAAATAAAAAGTCATGAATTTAAAACATGGATTCAAAGTTTTAGAAATATTTTATTATTTGTATTTTTAACATTAAATTTTAATTATAAATAGGCGAGGATTCGAGACCATTGCAATTATTTCTGTAACTGCAAATGGTCCTTATCTCCAATACTGAAACTAAATTTCCAGTCGTTGGTTATTAAACTTTTAAACTACAAGCAATGCAATTATATATTTAAGGATCCAAAAAATTTAAAACATTATGTCATTTATAATTTTCTATATCATAATAAGACGTACTGTTGTAATTAAAAACGTGACATAAATGAATTGTTAAATGGACAAAGATAAATTTATTGTTTATGATAAGTAATGTTAGAGTGTGTTTTTTTTCTTTTTTACAGCAAAGTAATGTTAGAGTAATTGAAAACTTCATTGCATACTTGTGACTAAATTTATACAAGCTCATACAAACTTTTTTTGGTGAATGCTCATACAGACTAATCGAGTTAAAAATAGAAAAGAAAAAGTGAATAAATTAATGTTACAACTTCAAATAACTAAATGATGTGATTATGACGAGTATATTTGGTTATTGTAAGTAAAAGTTAAAATGGTAAAACATCAAGTATCATTTTCAGAGAACGATGATTTATTACCAATTCATGAAGTCAACTAAGTAAGAACGTATAAGTAGGAATTGGATTTGTGGATTGAGTAGCAAGTGCAAAATATTTTGGGTTTCTACAATAAAAACAATAAGATTTTTCTATCAAAATTAGTTATTGAAAAAGTTAATAAATATTTTACATTAATATTACCATAAAAAAAATAAAAAGAAAACCACGAACACAATAGACAAAATATTTGATTCAATTGATTAACATGGTGCGGTTAATATTCAATCAATGTTAATTAGAAATCCTAAAATGAGATTAGTGCAATATGGGTGGCAAAGCTCAATGAGCAAGTTCTACAACATCTTATAGGTGCTCAACATTAATTTTTAGGTGCTAAGCAGTCAAGAAAAAAAAAAAAAAAATTGTGCTTGGTTTTCAATGTGTTTAACGCAAGGAGCCATATTACCTATCCCTCAATCAAATTGCATCACCTCATTTAATGAGCCACGTCATCATCACCCTAATTTTCAATGTGTTTAACGCAATGGTTTGTTACTTGTTCTCCCTCGAAATCGTATATTGGTCATCAAACATATGCTCTGTCCATGGATATCATATTACTCATACTTAGCTTAAATGATTTATCATCTAAACTAGTCTCCATCATTAATTGATATGGAGGTTGAGTCAATTTACTTCTTTATTTTTTTTTTATTTTTTTGTAGAAAAACGAAATCATGTCTTAAAACAACATATGCCCACGAGGAGGCATGCTTGTGGATGCCACAAGTAATGTTAAGATAGGGTTCTGAATTTGGTTTATTTTCAGCAATATGTATATTTAAGTTTTTGATTCATATAAGATATTGAGAACTTATAGCAACAATATACGACATTGGCTGATTGAACCAAATTATTTACTTTTGATATAACAAATGTTTCCGAAGTAAAAGTTAAACAATAGGAAATTGAAAAGGATGCAACACACACGTACACGGTGGTGGTGGCCTTCGAAGGCATTCGCGTTGAAGGAGGGAAGATGGAGATACATAATCATACACATACGTACCACAAGCAATGCCATTGCAAATTGCAAAATAATCCAAACAACCATATAATATACTTGTTTCAGGTACACTGCTAAATTTCAAGTGGACATCACAGATTTTGAACCCAGGATCCCTCAAATTATGATTAACCTAGCATATATCCTTTCATTGTCATTAGTTAATCTAAACATTTATCTCAAATCAAATGGCAAATTCATTTTCTTTATTTAGAGTTGGGATGTAACCATATTATCTCCAAATGAGATTTACGCACGTTGTATTAAAGTTGCTTCATCTTCATCCAATCTAAACAAAATTCCATGTTAGCATTAGTGAGACAATATTAATTCACTGCACGTGTCTGCTTAACAGCAGAGCAAAATCAATGGGACTACCGTATTTCACAGTTCTTTCTTCACTTGTTTTGGGAGTCATAGAAGAAAACCTCAGGAACATGAACTTAAGAAAAGCTCAAATTTGCCATCATTATATATGTTTATTAAGCCAAAAATGCCTGACCATAAAATAAAAAGAAAAGAAAACTTAGTATGTGGAATGAACTCAACTTTTTCCACATTATGGAGGCAAAAGGATAAGAGTTCAAGGAAGTTAAACACACTTAATACCATTCTAAAGTCAAACTGATCATTATTACCTTACCAATATAACATTTCATTTGTTTGTTATATTGATTTCCATTTTCCTGTCTAGGTATTGGAAGCGCAGTGTATGATATGCTAGACTTTCGTTCATTCATTAATTCATGGAAGACTCCCACTTTATTTATCATTTTCTGTGATATTTTTTAGTTTAGGCAGTGATTTTGTAAAATTTATTAAATATTGTGCGAGTTTTTTTTTTAAATAATATTTGAATTTTTTATTTTACCATTTTTACGATTTGATACGTTTATCATAACTCAAATAAATCTGAAGTGATTTAGAGAAAGTTGGCACAAACTCATACTTAGTGATTCTTTAGATGAATTGTTACTTTGGTGAGTATGACAAAAATTTCTTCACATTTACAAATACTTCAACTCACAGATCAGGTAAAGATGTTGGCAAATAACAAGTATACAAAGACCCAATCCTAATCGGTTGTATAATTATAGTAAATCCATACTTAAGAAGATTGTCTTGCTTACAATGAATGACGAATAACAAAATCAGATTAAGAAAAGAGTTTCTAATATATATGTGGTGAATTTTAGCTATTTCCATTATAAAATGTGATTGAGGAGCAAAGCTAATCAATTTTCTTTTTTTAGAAGTCTTGGGGCATAAATCTTAACCATCACAGTCACAGCACTGGCAAACACTACCACAAAACAAACATGTAAATGAACTAGAACTTGGCTATGACGAATGAGGCTGCAAGAAAACCAAGCATGAAATTTTTCTTCTTTTCATATCTTCAGATCCAAATTTTACATTTATTACAACGGAAACAAGCTTTACATCTTCCAACATTTTTTATTACATCATTGAACAAATTGTTTTGGTGTGTCACCATCATTCATCTGTATAATCAATCTGTCTATACTGTGCTTGCATTGGATAATGCCTTTGATAGCCATAAACAACATCTCCTCCATAGCCACTCCCACCATAAGGATATGGACTGCCAAATAGATAATCTGCAGTAACTTGCCACGTGCTCTCCTGACAACTGTTCCCTCTATTAGTCACTTCCTCACAGCAACATTCCCTCTTCTTCATACGTGCCAAACAAGGCCAATACCCAAACAAGCTTTCACAAATGTCCACAGCTTCCAACCCATATCCACTAGGATATTGAGGAACAGGAACCACTTGCTTCTCATGCTCATAACCCTGTCTCCCATTGTAGCCCTCACCAAACCCACTTCCAATACCAGACTCAGAATAGTAATCATCTTCATGATGACTTTCCTCACTCTCACTGTCTTCATCTTCATTAGGCTTTAGATCAACGCCAGTGTCATAGTTGTTGTCTTCTACTTCCCTTGGTTGATCTTTGCCACTATCTTGTGACTTAGGCTTCTCTTCAGTTTTTTGGACTAGAGCTCCGTTATGGGGTGTGATTGCTTTCTCTTCAATTCCCTCTTCTATTGTAGTCAATGGCACTACGGACCCGGAAAAGGGTTCACTAATTGGACTTGACCCAGAACGAGGATAGCAAATTTTATCTGAAGGTGGTAGAGGTTTACCATAGGTCTGATCGATGTCATACCCACCAGCATAAGGTGTTGGATCATAGTCATCAAATTCAGGGACATTGAATTCCACGTTAGAATAAGAGATCACAAGTTGAGTCATACCATTATTGGGATCGTACACTAGGGATTTTGGGTCACTAAAAGTTGTGGTAGAGTATGATATGGTTTGGTAAGTCTCAGCAGGGTAATTAGGAGCATAATATAAACTTGAATCATATCCATAATATGGTTGGCTGTACTCATAGCCAGTATGAGCCATATAGGATGGAGTTTGAGCATAATCGTAATTGAGAGCATAAGAGTTGAAATTGTACTCACCATAATGAGAACTGGAATAGGAAGAGCTGTAGTAGGCCATGCTTCGTCAGAAATTGAAGATGGAACCTTCGGAAGAGGGTTCTTCAACAGCAACTACTATGACATGAGTTCAGGATCAAGTTTCATGGGAAACAGAACACAAGGGACATGAAAGTTTGCCGTCTCCTATCTCTGTTATCGGTTCGATTGATTAGTACAAAAAGAAATATTTTGGTGCATCATAACTCTCCCACCAACCGCAGAAGTCTTATCTAGGCTAAAATGTCCACATGCAATTATTCTAGGAAAGAGGAAACTTTACTTTAGGAAGATATTATTCATAAGAAAATATTATTTTTACTCAATTTCTAAAACATTATTGCATTATTAATCTTATCTTATAATATTCTCTCGTTTTTACAATTATTGTGAAAATGACGTTTCTTTTACCCATAAGAATTAAGACAGGGCCAAACCCATTATGTAGCATGTGTCAAGAGTTAACGCTCAACAACACCTAAACAGGGAGTCGGTGAGCGTAAGCCATTATGTAGCATGTGTCAAGTGTGCCAAAGTTTCTCTTTCTTTCTAGTCACAAAAAGAGGGATAAAAGAATAAAACAAAAAAATAGGAAAATGAAATCCCTAAAACGGTTCAGACTAAATCCGAAGCATTAGCCATAAAGTCATTGAAACGAGTAATTTTTTGGTTAATCTTGGGCATGCCTTGGCTAATATATATGGCTGAGAGCCCAAGACCGAAACTAATCTCTCCAAGTATTACATAAATTGGGGATAACACAACCTAATTAAGGTGAAACCCCTCAGAATATTATCGGTTCACAATGTTTGTGATAATAATAAAAAACAATATTCGAATAGCATTACACAACAAAGTAATGCGTTAAATAGGACTTGGGGGACTAACGTAGATATCAATTCTAACCAGCAAAGCAGAGCCAATCCATGGTCATTGGTCTTTGTTTTCAGTTTAAAGTTAAGATTAAGACGAGCATATGCATTTCAAAGCTGTACGATTGCTGACATCAATACTTTGAAATCAGCGATGGCTTCTGGCTCGTGAGTGGCCTTAGCCAAAGTGGTTTCTGAGAGTGACATAAAAAAAATTATTGATGATTTGTCAACATAATGCTAACTACCCCCAACTATTTTATTTCGATACTTTGTATCAACAGATTTAATTAAATAATTTAAAATTTAAATAAATCAATCAATGAAATTAATAGTATTTCATGTGTAATTTTATCTATTTTTTTTAATCGAGGTTGCTTAAGCTTGAGAAAGATTATTAAGAGTTTCAAGCATTCAAATCCCAACTTTAAAATGAGGTAATTTTACGTATGTTTAAAGGCATCAACGTAAATCATGAAGTGTAGTTTTGGCTCAATTAACAAACTAGACTTTATCTAAGCGAAATTGGTTGGCAGTTTTAAAACTCAATTAATAACTCTTTGACTAGAAGTAAATGGATACTTGGATAAAATTATTCTCAGAATCAAGATATTCCAGAATCCCTCGTTGTTTCAGTTTCAGGACAAATCCTTTACAGTATACTAAAAATCACTATTAGAACGTCTATTCTATTATCTATACTTTCTTTTGGGCCTTGGCAATATGATCAAACTATCTATGCATTATAAGACCATTGTTTGTTTTTTATCAAAAAAAAAAAAAACGGCTGTTTGTTTCTTGGGTTATTAGACAGTACCCAGATGGAGAGGATATTAATTAGATTGCATGTTTCATTAGTCTCCATAAATGAATGAAAATCCTTTCAAAAAGGCAAATAGCTTCTTAGCCAGTCAATTGAATTCTCGTTTTTACAGATAATGAAAATAAATGATTGTTAATTACACGTCCACAAGGCTGGCCTATGATCATCTCTGGCAATAAAACACGTATCCTGATAACATACATATTTTGGTAGTGGATCGATGGCTATGGAATATGGATGGGGGAAGGCACCTGCATCTCTGGATCATTAGTCTAATGAGTGCAAATTAAACGAATTAGGACATGTTTGATTTGTTTTTTTTTTTTGGTTTTTTAAATTTGAGAATATGTATTTTTAGTTTTTCAAATTAAAAAAAAAATTAATCTCAAATTCACAAAATGTTGTTATTAATCATTTTTGCAATAAAAAATCATCATAAATTACACATTTAAACCATCACAAATTGGTCAAAAAGAATTTAAAAAATGTTTTACAAATCTAAAAGACTAAAACAATGTAACTTTAAATTTGAAACACTAAAAAATATTAACCACCAAAAACATAATTAAACTTTCTTTTTTTACACTCTCTCTAATACATTCTTTATAATATATATTAAAATTTATTTAAAACTACAAAATAATGAAAAAGAGAATATAATTAAATAAGATTATAAAATCTACAATTATAATTTTTAAAATATTTCAACCAATAATAAAGTGTATTAAAAGTGTAAAAAAAAAATATGTTGTTAACATTTCTCAATTTTTATATTAAAAGTTGTTTTTCAAAACCAACCTACACTACTCAGCAATTAACTTCTTAGTAAAATCAATTGAGTTTTGAAAATTATTTATAAAAAATATTTTAAAAACCCAAAAATAATAAGTAGAAGATTTTTGCATTCCTCGCCTATTTTTTTCGAGTACTCTGTTCAAGTGTTTAGAAAAAAAAAACTTCAAGAAAATATAAATGTACTGAACAGACAATCACTTCCAAATATGCTGGACAAACAAATTTTAGGAAACAGAAAACTATTTTTCAAAACAGGAAAAAAAAAAGCCTAAAAAACTCTTTTCATTTTAAATTTCCTTTTTTAAAAAATTTGTATACAAATAGTAAAAATGAATAATAAAAGCAAAAACAATAAAAAGTCATCTTCATTGATTTTCTATACAAACTTTCAAAAACAAAAAATAAAAATAATGCGATTGTTATGATTACAAATGAAAATGAAAAATGAAAAAAAAAAAAAACTCACACCAAAGAAACTCCATAATTTTTAACCAATTTGATTGAAATGGAAAAAAAGATTTATATATTAAAAAACTATGCAAAATCTAAAAAAAAAAAGAAAAGAAACTCATCAGAAAATAATGAAAGAAAAATTATTGAAATGATAAATCTAACCATCTTCTCATAATTATATTTAATTTCTCCTTCACTTTTCTTTTCAACCAAAGAGGCAAAAAGAACAAATCATATATTTTCTTTTATTTCTCCACATACAATCAAAATAAGGGGTAAAAATAAATTTCCTCATTATTTTCTATTATGCTAATTTTCTTTTCTGGCATTTTCGCTCTGCAGCCGTACAGAGCATATCTGTTGCATCCCTTCCACATATAAATCAGTTGTAGTTTCCCTAGTTACTGCTGTTAAAATAATATTCCTTCCATTTTTTATAATTGATAGATTTTTTAAAAAAAATTGTTACTATTTATCTATCAGTCTCAAAGTTCAAGATAATTAACTATTCTCTTATTAATTATATTCCTTACATCTTCGTATACATTTATTGTGGAATAAAAATAAAAAAAATTCTATAACTATTTTATTAGAATAAAAAAATATTATATTTTTCTATTTTTACTTAAAAATCTTAAAAAACAGATAATAAGGAACGGAAGTAGTCATCCTCAACACAATACCTAAATTCTACTGGCAATCATGGATGGTTTATGAATGCCCCATTTCCAAGTTCCAATAAATTCACCTTTGCCAACTACACAGATGGGGGAGTGGACGGGATGAAGTCCAGCAAAACTTGGATTATTGTAGCATGACTAACCTAAGGATTCATTAATTGGCCGATTAAGATAATGACAAAAGGTTATATAAGCATATTAAGATAATGACAAAAGGTTATATCAGTCACTTTATGTGTTAATACTGCAGCTGCCATGAAACTTGCAGAAAAATATTATCACGAAAACAAACTTGTTACATGATAAGTAGCTCTCCAAATTACACAGACAAATAAACCTAACACTTGTCTCACATGTCATACTCATATATCCCAAAAGCACATATTCCTCAAGATGAATCGTGAAAATACCCGTTTGAGCTTGCAAGAAACATTGAAAGCATCTGATAAGAATCCAACACAAGCTCAATCTTCTAATGACCCTGAGCATGACAGAGTTGCGATAAGGAGCAGCTTTCTTTTGGCATTAGTTACTAACAGCAAAACTCAAAATCACCTGCAATATTTCAACAACAACATAATCAAAGTATAAACAGAGCTTGATGGTTACATGAATAACATGCAGGGGAATAAAAAAGCTAATGAAACTTCATGAGACATACAGTGCAAGTTAAAACACGAAGCCATGGATCTGTGATATTTGATTCAAGTATCAATTTTTAGACATATTAGGTAAGGGGATACCAAAAACACCCAAAGAGTGGAATAGAAAATTCAAACTACTACCTCATGTAGATGATGAATCCGAGGCAGCTGCCTCTTGTCTTGGCCTTCTGCGGTCAGGGGGTGGACCGTCTCTCCGTCTCTCATACCTTCTACTCTCATTCTTGGGTCCGCTACGTTTCGGTTGGTAGGTAGGGTACTTGCAAGGAATAATCTCCCCATTTATGTATTTGTCACCTAAAACCAAAGAACAAGAAACATTCAGCAAAAACATTATCAAGCAGTATAACTTCAAACACACAATTAAAGAGTGTAGAATCTAAAAGAACCTCCGTAGTCTTTGTTCTTAACATCTATATAGGAGTCAGGCAGTACCCAAAGAACCCCAGGCAAACCTACAAGCATAAATAAGAGGTGAAGAAGCAGGATTCATCAAGTGACGAAAAAAGGGTATGAAGACAAATTCGGAACGGAAACATTACCCTTGAATTTCTCGGATGTGGCTTCATCAACAGTGCACTGAAATCCAGTGTAAGTGGTGGTGCTAAAGGCATACATGTTCTTCTTTGCTTCCTCCATGCTGATACATAGATAAGAACAAATTTGACGACAACAAAGAAGTTTCACATGAATTTGTACATATCTTAGACTAAAGTGGCACACATGAATTATACGTGTATTTCCAATTTGAAAGATAAGGGTAAGAAAGAGAAGAGGGAAAAAGAAAGAACCTTCCCAATACAGCGGCAAGAGTATCGAGGTAAGTGTCAATCATTTGTTCACGGGTGGGTGCAGGGTCCTTAGGAAACTCCATCACAATCAGCCAATGGTTGTAATCACAGCCAGGTAACATTATCGTCTCCCTCTGGTCGTTGCTGCTGCTCCTTTTCGACGAGAAATCCCCATCCAGCGCTGCCCGAATCCGGTTACGGTTTCGGGTCCGGGTCACGATAGAAGGAGGAAAGCGAAGACTCGTTAACGGGGTGAAGTTTGAGATTGGGATTTTGGGGTGATAGGGTAGTGTTAGGGTTTTAGCGAAAAAGGAAAACGTCACCGTCGCCATTGGAGGATCGGTGGTACCCAAACGCAACGCAGACACTGAACTCAAATTGGAGAAGCTACAAGGCCTAAATTGGTTCATAAATAAATAGCCCATAGATAAGGCTCCACCAGATATTTTTTTTTATACGGCGTCGTCTTAATCTTACTCCAGGTAAGAAGATGGTGGACTGGATGGATTAAATTGGGTCAATTTTTCAGTCCAATTTCACCAGAAATGGGCCTCCTTTAACTTTAGCATTTCCGTTAGTAGATGACTTTCGCTTTTGAAATTGAAAACAAAAAAACAAAGCCTTCACGGGTTTTGTCTTTGGAAGTTGCTATTCTAGCTTCGTGTCATTTTTATTTTTTTTTGGTTTTCTATTTACAAAAAAACTCTTTATTCAAACTAGTTTCTGGAACGTGTTTTTGAAAAAGTGTGGCTCTAAATTTATTACGGAATCTGGTTTTCATATTTTAAAATTATATTTGGAAAAATTAATTTCTGTAAGATGTACGGGAAGAGAACAAAAAATGACTATGGAGAAAAGAGAAGAAAGAAAGAAAGAAAATGAGATAAGGGGTGAAAAAGGGGTAGAATGTATCTTCTTCTGCGTGTAAAAAGGGAATAAATAAATCAATCAAATTCCTGGAGGCTTCATAAAGAGCTTCCTTAGGAGTTAAACTTCCATTTGTCCATATTTCGAGAAAGAGTATCTCTTGTTTTTCATAAAGGTTGCAAATTGAACTATCCGGCCCAGTGCAAGCTGTGGATTATAGGACAAGGCAAAAAAAAAAAAAAAGTTCAATTTCAATTTGAATTTCTAAAATAAAGTCTAAGTTCAATAAAAAAAAATCCTTTTGGACTTTTGACAGATTTTTACAACTTAAACCCACATTAAGTCATTTTCAGTTAACACTAAAAAGTCCACATTTAATTTTGACTAAAATTTTTAAATCTAATCCCTACATTTTATAGAATAGATTTGGATTGGACCATTTTGTCACTTCTAATAGAATGCAAATTAGGCATGACAAGTTGGCAACAAAATGGATTAGAGGTGGGTTTCACTCTCTCCATTCCAACCTCAAACCAAACTAAGTTTGGATTTGGGTTTAAACCTTTTTAGATTCAATTCCATCTTCATCAAGTTTTACTGAGTTTAAGGAAAGAAGGGGGAGGGTGCAAGGAGGGGAAGGGGGTGGGTGAGGATGAGAGGGAACAGAAGTGTTTTGAAAATATTAAAAATAGTAGGTGTAAAGAGCAAAAAGGATGTACGAATAGTAACTCTCTTTACTTCTGTTTGGACCTTGGGCTTTCGTTGGAGTCTGGTCTCTTTGTGTTTGGGTTACCTCTGACAAAAGTATTATAGTATTACTAGTTAGTTGCATAAGCATAAAAGAAACGAAAAAAGATGACATAGAAAACATGATGCAATGATCCAATTTTAATGAAATGAACTTCTACTCCACAAAATAATGTTTTAAGTAACTTACTCAGTTAACCGAACAAGAAGAAAAGCTAAGCATATAAACCAGTGCTGATTTTCAAAGATTAAAATAACTAAACAATCCGAATCCTGACAGAACCTTGAGATTAGGTGCAAGTTACGCCCGGAGAATAATAAATCTCAATCCAACAAAATTAATAAAGTTGTTAATCATGGTTTCGACTCCATATAAACTATAAATATTGATAGTATGGTTAGTCTTCATTTGCGAACCTAAATCATTATTTAAGTAAAAGTTAAATAAGATATATTGGCTCAAATTTGAGATTTTCAGAAGCCACAGATCAAACTTTTACTTGAAATTTAAAGGGGGGGACTATCTAAATGGGGTAAACAAAAAACCCTATCTTATTGGAGAAATGCACTAGCTAGTATTTTAGGATTACTTGTTAATAAATCAAAATGTATAATGTGTAATTCACACCAATTTTTTTTTATATTCTTTAATTTATTAATAAATACTCATAAGCATTTATTAAAAAAATCAAACTTTATTTTATTAGTCAACATGAT
>JAMLFT010009161.1:0-12984 GCA_026544285.1 Pachyrhizus erosus | reverse complement strand
GAAATACCAAGAACAAGTAAATAAAGAGAATTATTATATAATCATCAACAAAATACAATTGAGTTCGAATCGATTACGTTCAATCCCTCAAGGAGGAAGTTAGCCGCTCATGGTAGTCGTCTCTGCTGCAAGATAGGTTTTGTTCACCCCAAGATACCTAATTTCCTTTCCCTCTCTCCTTTTTAAACTTTTTTTTCCGTACTAACCTAAGTGACTTTTCGCTTGAGCTAGATATTTTCGCTAAAGCAAAAAGTACATAAAATTGAGAAACGGTTATCTCGCTCAAGCGAGATTCTCTGTTAAGAACACCTGCTCTCTGGATCATTTTCACTCAAGCGAGATATTTTCGCTTGAGCGAGATTCCTTGGGTGAGAAGATGTCGCTTGGGCGACTTCTGCTGTAGCTCCTCTGGGTCATTCTCGCTCAAGCGAGAATGGTTCGCTTGAGCGAGATTCTTCTTAATTTCTTCTTGCTCCTCAGCTCCCTAAAATTCAAATAAAAATTAGGATTAAATATCTTACTTTGTTTCCAAACTCAAAACATGTATTTTAATAAAAATAGTCTCAAATTAGAAAGTAATTGCTAATTTTCACAATAGGAAAGCTCAAAAGACACAAATTTTCTCACATAAATGTATTAAATAGTGACACTTATCAGTAATACTTTGCGATGTAGGGGTTGCCAAGTCGGCTTAGTGCAACCTCCTTTCTATAGCAGTCCACAAACTTGGAGCCTTTATGCCCCTAAGGACTTCAACATCACCATACATTTCTTAGGTACCTTCTATAGTCAACCCATTGTATTTCTCCAATCTTGTATCCCACACGAATTTTGATTAACAACTACTTTCTGCCTTCTTTGATCAAGTCTCTAGGTACAAGATCCAACTCAAATCTACTTATGTTAAATCTCATCTTATATCAATCATTCATTCATAATAATCTCAATTGGCCAATTTAATTCACCATCTTGGCTCTTCTAGCCAAATATTCATTCCACAGGGAAAGATCATTATGTCACAGAGACTTATCGAATTTCTCATAATTTCTTGTCTACCATCCTAGGGTTTATCCATTGGTTGTTATCACTTATCAATCAAATAAGTCAAGACATATTATCAATCACAACTCATTCATCATCAAAGAAAGTCATAAGAACAATGTTTGTAATTATTAAGTCTAGTTAAAATTCTTAAGTTTTATATGAAGGGGTAATTTTATTTGTTCATTTTAATTTCTTAATCCTAATATGAATAGTTAATATTTAATTAGGATGAAATGAGATATTAAGATTTTAGTTTGAAAGTAGTTTGACCATTTTCTAATAAAAAAGGGTATGTTGGTAATTAAAAGGGCATTTTAGTCATTTTATCCTTTTAAAATTTTATGTTTGATTCCACATCCTTACTTAAACAGTTTCCTATAAGTATGTATTCTATTGAATCAAGAAAATTGCTTAAGACTTTTAGATTTTTGGAAAAATGAATTTTAAGGGTATTTTAGTAATTTTCATCAACATTTATTATTTTAAGTATAATTCTATCTCATCTGATTCATTAAAACATTTGGTTCACTTGGTGCTAGTGTAAAATAGTCTTACTATCAAATTCTTTAGATTAAAATAGCAAAACAATAGAAACGCTAAATTTTTATCCTAAGGGTAATTTGGTCATTTACATAAAAATTAATTTTAGGGGATTTTTCTCACATTTCTAACTTTAGGAATTATATAAATCTATTTAATTCAAATGTAGAATACCCTAGATACCTTCTCCCTGAATTAGGATTACAAAAATAGTAAGAATTTCAAATTTATAAAGTAGGATTATTTTGGTCTTTTTCATAAAATCTTAATTTTTTGTAAATTTCTCTCTTTCTAGATGCTATTTATGCTAACAAAGTAACCATTGATGGTGTGACATAGCTTTACCCTGAGTTTATTTATTTGAAATAACAAAAAAATCAACAAATTGTTTGAATTTTAGACCCGAGGGTAATTTAGTAATTTTGCCTCTAAAGGGAAAATGGTCATTTTTCACTTCCTTCTTCTTTCTCCCTAGAACAAAGCCTCATTATGGTTCGAATTGAATTTTAAGCTTGCTACAATCTTCCCCTTTTACTCTTGCAAGGTCATTTTGTAAAATTTGATTTTCCTAATGGTTGGAAATCATCAATTTATACATCAATTTACTATATTTTTAGCAATTTTGAATTTTAGAACAAGAACATGAACGTGAATTCCGTTCTGGTTTGATTTTTGAATTTTCTCAACAATTCTGGGGAATTAACTATCTAGAATCCTTCGTATGGTGATTACGAAGTCTATCCAACATATAATTTTATTAAGAACAACTTAATTTGTCACAATCAATCTGTTTTTGAATTCAAATTTTAAAGTTTCAAGTTTAAATCATTTTTCATGAATTCGACCACTTTAGGATGTTAAACTTTCAAAAATCCAAATTCAAACAACCTATAACGTTTCTAACAATCAAATTTAAAGAAAAAGTAACTCCTTCCTTAATTTAGAAATTCTGACGAGAAGTTTGTAGTTTTCGGCGAGCCTTCCAATTTCTGATTTCTTTGTCATTTCTTCGAATTTCTTGTACATAATAGAAGCTTGTGCTAATTTGAAGCTATTTGAATTAACATGAAGCAAAATGGATGAATATATAGGAAGAATTGACGAAAAGTTGTTTGTTGGATTGATACTTTAAACTCGATTTCGAAGGCATTTATATAGCCATACCACCGTAGGCATGGTGAGTTACGTAGGCTCGAAACCTAGACTGGGCGGCTACTACATCAAAGGAGCTTCGAGGTTGAAGACAAAACTTCAATGGCAGTTAAGAAGAAGAAGAACGAGAAAAGATATAGGTTTTATTTTTCCTAAGATGCTAGCGATGGGTTTAGCGATCTAACTGGCAACTGTCATCTTCTATTCCTAAAGATGCCTAAAAGGGGGCGGGTTCAAGTCTCAGTCATCCCCTTTTTATTTTTCTGCTTTTATTTTATACTTATCCCAGCCTTTATGCCTTTCGTATTTACTATTTCGTGATTATGTTACCCACAGTAGGTAGCTAAGATGGTTAAAAGCACACCCTTCATTCCCTCAGCCCTAGGTTTGACTCCTTCCTCCTTTTTTTTTATTTTCCTTCTCCTTTTCTTTTATTTTTCTTTTTTCTATTTTTCTATTTTTATTTTTAAAATTTACTACTTTTGCTTCTAAAATTCCTATAAATCATTTTTTGTTTTTATTTACTTGTTCCTTTATTTTTTTATAAAAAATAATCTGATTAGTTTTATAAATTTATTTAGTTATTTTTATTTATATTTTTAATTATTAAACTCAAATTTTTATTCTAAAAATCTAGATTTAAATTTATCCTTCGAATTTCTTATGCCTTATACTTATAAAAAGTTCTTCAATGTATATTTACCTATTTTAAGATTTTTTTTTCTTTCATTTATAAATTTTTATTTATTCTACTTATATTATTTTACTAATCTTGTTTATTTATAATTTCTTATTCTACCTCTCATAATAAAAAAAACAAATTCAAGTTTTAATCTAATTAAAATTTCTTTTATTAATAAAATTCTAATATTGTTTCTTCCTATATTTCTAAATTTCATAATAATTAATTATCAAAATTATAAATCCTAATATATATATATATACTTATATATATATATATATATATATATAATCAAAAACAAGATATTACACATACGTTATGTAAGACCTTTGTGACTTGAAGGGTCAAGAGGCATTGTGGGCCCAAAATTCAATTAGTAGTGGAGTAAATAGGACGTAGCAATGAGATATAAGGATGAATGTGAGCACCTTGTACATATAATTGTATGACTCAGATTGGATGGAAGACTCACTCCTTAAACCTTTTTTTTTCAAATCTTGATGGTGAGATTCTACCGACTGATATTCTACCTAGCAATCTAACCCATTGAAAGGGATGGGTCGATGACCCACTATTTGAGGAGGACATTTTCATGGGCTTAGTGCGGTTTACATTTTTGCCACAAAAGGACATTCCAAATTGACCTCCCTGTGATCTTGACACAGGTCTTGGTTCCAAACTACACACATGTTCATATTTCCTTTCCAACTTCATTTGATTCCACCACCTGATCCAACGAACCTACTATTGAGGCCCCTTCTCCTCCAATGTGATTCTAGAGTCGATCTTGCCCTCCTTTGATCAGTGCACCATGTGTAGGTTCCTTCTTCTTGGACATACTATTGACTAGAGTTTGGTTGTTGATTTGAAGTCGTTGAAGGAGACTTTAGATGGATAGGATCCATCAGAGGGATTTGGGTACATGGAGGTGATGATCTATAGTTCACAGGGTACATATGATAGGGTTTACCTTTACTACCATGACTAACATAATGTTTATAAGTAAACTAGGTCATTATTTTGTATATGGGCATTGTAAATTCATGTTTTAGATCAACTCTATTCTTTTTGAACCACTTGGTCTATATATTAGCACTCCTTAAGTAGGACTATTTTGGTGACAACTTTATGAATGAACGCACTTATGCTTTAGTACGATTATGCCTGATGGATAACTTTGTATATGTATTATACTCTTCCTTTGCATTGTATTATGTACATTTAATTTTTCCACTCAAGTTTATAACGTCATGTACATGTTTATGAAAACAAAATTTTGTGCAACTCTTATGCAATTATGAAAGTTTTGTAATGAACTTGTATAAGCAAATTCCTAGACATTGAACTCTTCTTGAAATTGTTTTTCCTATATGAATTATTTCAATAAGATCAATTAAACCTTCTCAAAAAAATAAAAGTTGAGATATTTCCTTTCAACTAATGGAAGTTATATTTGAATGAAATAAATTAAAAATTAAGTTTATTTATTAAAAAGGAAGTTTAATTAGAGACATCACACATATATATTAATAATATATGTCAACTAATATATATTAAATTTAGTCATAAATTCAATCATGTTTCATGGGATAAAGATTAGAGAATAAATTTTTGAATAGAAAATCAAAGTTTTTTTATTTAATACTTATTAATATAATTTAATATTTATTTTTTAAGTAAACGGTTACTTTATTCTTTAAAATTGGTGGATTATGTCATATTAGTCTTTAAAACTAAAAAAATATGAAATAAATTTATAAAACTTAAATAATATTCTAAACTTAATTATTTTTATTTTGGTACTTATAAATATGTTAATATTATTATTTAAATCATACATTTTTTGAATTTTATACTAGAAAACTCATAATAGTGACTCAATTTAACAAATCTTTACAAATACCCAACCTCAACACAAAGAATATGTAGCATTCTTAAAGGATCCACTTCCTTCAACATCACTATCATCTTTATCAATGACTTTGGAGATAATATTTTCAGTCCATCTTTGCCATCTCAAATAAGCACATTTGTAATCCTTCACTATGAAAAAATACAATGTATGAAGTGAGTCCTTTACCCACTTTAAAGCCATACATACACAAGAAAAACAATGCATCCAAAAACTCATGTACACATGTAGCACACTAACCACTACATAGTGATCCTTGTGGGTCACTCCTTACTAGAGAACATATTTTCTCCACTACTATCAACATTTGAACCATCAATGCCTCTTGATCATCCACGTCACAAAGGTATTACATGAACATATAATTCTTTTTTTATAAGTGACAATTAGGATGACATACCTTGCTTGGGGCTCGCACTAGAATACTCTCGATCAATCATGAAAATGTTTTGTGTTCGTTAAAAATGTCAAGCCAATTATGTAAGTCTCTCAACTCTTATGACGTATCACAACTTGATACCTTACACTACCTCCTAAGACTCCATGAGCCTATGAATATTCCTTAGATATCATATTGTAGTTAACCTATTTATCTTCACCTTTTTAACAACGTCACTCTTATCACTCCACATAGAAACCAATAACTACCTCCAACACCATCACAACGATTGAATCACGCTCAACTAGTACTAGCACAATGAACTTCTTAGGTAACATTAGTCTATCACAACAAGTAAGTAATAATATATTGTAGTCATCGTACCATACAGGCTCTACAATCTTAGGCTCCACAATCTCAACAACATAAATTGGGCTTAAAAAACCCAAGCTTTGCAACCTCATCATCATGTCAAACAAGGCTCAAAGACCCAGAATCTACGACCTTTCAATTGCTTTATATCACAACCGAGGTTTACCACATATCAATCTTCATGTTGTAGTTCTTCTAGTCCATCATTGACATCACGTACGCCAAAATACATCAACAATATTCTCATCTCATTTCCAAATACGACTCAGTAATATCTCATTTAAATGAGATTCACACAACTTCAAATAACACAAACAGTTGTAAAGTGGCCGCATGTAGTGACACTCCATTACTATGGATAATTAAACAATCACATAATAGTTAAGTTAATCACGTCATTTATAATTAATTAATTATATCTCATCATCATATGAAAGTTATATTTTAATTAAATCTTATGTCACCTAACAATTAAACTAATTCAAGTTATCATTTTAATCTCTCACATGTCTTTCTTATTTAAGATTAAAACATTCTCTCCACACATGTTTCTCAAATTTTATGAAGAACATGTATTTAATCCAAAACTTTATCATTATTTTCATTCTCCTCATCCAGTTATTTTTTCAATAGAAATTAAATTTAACATTAAGGCCTAGTGTATTTAAGTCTTTAATTTTCTTCTAATCACCTAATTAATATTAATCTAACTCACTTAACCATTTTATTCTTATCTTACCAATTTTAAAACTGAAATTCGTAAGTTCTACTAATTTCTCGCATACCCACATAGATGCTTTAGAAACATGCTCATAACTCAATTATTTTAAATCAGAACGTGCTCAAAATTTGTGGGAAGGTTTCTAATATGTAAAGGGACTAAAATCAAACATTACTTAAATTTTTCAACATCGTTTAATCATGTTTTAATGTAAACTCAACTACTTCCCCTACACATTCCACCATGTCACATTCAAGTCACAAAGTCAATTTTTCATACACGATTCAATATCCAAATTATATGAAACTTTTTCAGTAATTTAAACACATCATACCTTAGTGAAACATCACCAATTCTATCATAAATACTTTTCCAAAACAATTCATAGTAATCATACTACCTAATAGTAATTAACGTCTAAAATAGTTAATTAAAACATCATAACTCAAATTATTTTCATTCTAATTTAATCTTATACAAGAGCACTTAATTTATTATGTCACAAGTAACTCATAAGCTGCAAAATCAAAGATAAATCAATTTAAATATGTCAAACCCATCACCAAATTTTCATGTCATATAAAGAGGTTAAATTTCATAATTTCACTTAAACATCAACAAGTTCTAACTTATGCTGCTCGATAATACCATCATTATTTAACATTTATATTTCTTTTCTAACACCAATCCAAGTACAATTTTAGCTCATTACAATTTTTGGAAAAAATCTACATCAGAATCCCATTGGAGTTCATAAAAGCCTTAAAAACACATCCATAACCTTTTAATTTTCACTCCTAAATTTTTAATTCTTTTCCCAACTAGTAATACTATAGATTAATGTCTAATTTCATCATAAACATAAATTTTCTCCACTCTTTAAGTCCAAAACAACAACGGAATTTTCAAATCAGTGAACTAATTTCGGTGTGCAATAGAGGGTGTATACTTTTTGTTTTGTTCAATTTTTCCAATATTTCACTTCAATATTATAGTTTCTAACCATCACAACAATTACTACAAATCATTATTATGAACAACCTTTAATTCACAATAGCTATATAACTCATTGTCACATGAAACAAAAAAACATATTTCAACACATTCCTATGCTTTATTTTTCTAGCACTTCAGAACAGTTTTTGCCATGAGTTTTTCAATCAATAAACACCACTATCAAGATTCCAAATCACATAACAATGCATCAACAATGTGACAAACTAATATATCTACCAACCAAAACCATAAAACATAAAAAAAATATACCCATTTTTTTAGGCCAAATTAGTGAGCAAATATCAAAGGAAGTCCATCACGAAAATGAGTTCATAAACCACAATATTATTTCATAAAATCCCACAAACTTAACATAATAGGGAGAACATTATTCTCTCATTTTCAAGCAAAAAACATGACAATAGAGAGATAAAGAACCCCTCCATACCTCAGATATTGCAAACAACATCTTATTTTCAATTATGTGCAATGAATGACAGCTTTTTAAGAGTCCCTCTTTAGTCTAGTAGAGAGAAGAGAGGTTAAGGGAACCTTTGGAGAGAATTTATGAGTGTGGGAGAGGGAGAGGATGAATAAAAAAAAGAGTGGGGTTGCTGATTATGAGGCTAGCGTAGATTTGGAGTAGGGATTCCTAAAATGTTAAATTTATAAAAAGAAAGGTTAAGGTTATTGACTTATTAGAAGGGGGTATCTAGGTTTGGCCCCTCTAATCCTTCCTCAATGCCTCCATTAAGCTTAATTAATTTGTTTAATGTGATATGTAGCTTCTATGCTACTTAAATAATTTATTATACTTAGTCTAATTTTAATCTTAGTCTAAAATACATTAATTAAATTTTAGCATGTAACTTTAATTACTATAATCTCATTAATGAGTCAACTTTAAGAGCTAAAACTAATTGAATCAATTAAGATTGATTTCTCTAAATTAAATTGATTTATCTATAATTAATTTTTGATTTAACATGTCTCAAAATTTAAATCTCTTTTAAACTAATTTAATTTTTCATTCTTATATCTTAATTAATGTACATTAGCTTAATTAGTCCAGATTAGTTTAATTAATCCAAATTAGTTCAAGTAGGATTAAAAACTCATTACTTTAGTCTAAATTTTATTAATTCATTATCTCATCTCTAGACTCATTCAAGTGTTAATGATGTGCTTGTTAATTTAATTCTATGATTTAAGATCAAATTTTCTCTTATTTACAATGTCATTGATGAGTTGATTTAGTCAACCTTAATGGTCAAGAACTAAAATGATGAACTAACTTCTAATTTTCTTAATTAAACTTGTTCATCTTTAGTTAGCTATTTATCAAGCATGCTTTAATAATGAAATATGACACATAAATAAGTTTCTATTTTTTTCTAATTATTATCCCATAAATCTTTTTTTTTTTCTAATTCCTATTTTAAAATTTTGAGTGTTTTACACAAGCATTGACTAATGAAAGTGGATAATTGACTGATGATCAGGGAGGAATATGTTCCATAGACAAAGACTATTTTGAAAGATTGTTTTGTGCCAATATGGGCAATTACGAACTCTGCTGGATGCAATAGAGACTAAATTATTTGACTAAGGCAATGAATTATTGCTAGCCCTACTTTCTGAATATGAGTTCCAAAAGACATTATTCTAGATGGACCTAGATAAAGCATCAAGACTAGATGGCTTGAACTTGGCCTTTTTATTGGGACAAGTGTGATAAGGATTTTTATCTGGCCTACTTATCTTGGTTCGAAAAAGGCACACTGGCACCAAACATCAATGAAATAAAAATCGTCCTCATTCATAAATGTGACAATCCGAAGTCTATGAAGGATCTCAAGCCCATTTCCTTTTGCAACATGTCTTATAACATTCTTTCAAAAGTCCTAACAAATATATTGAAGTCACTCTTGTTGAAATGTATAAGGCTTATGATAGGGTCAATTGGGGATAACTCAAAGCCATTATGGTCAAAATGGGGTTTTAACAACAATGGGTGTCCAGATAGTGATATGTATGAAATTTGTTACGTACTCTATAGCCTTTAACAACGAGAAAGTGGGTCTAGTCACTTTGGGAAGGGATTTAAAACAAGGTAACTCGTTGATACCTTATTTGTTCAAATTATGCGCTAAATGACTTACGACACTTATCAAGAGAGGTGAAGCGTGAAGAGGCCTCCTTGGTGTTAAGATATGCAAAATGATGCCTATCATTAGTCACTTATTGTTTGTTAGATTATTGCTTCTTGTTCTTTAGGGCTACAAACAAGGAGAACAATGTCATTAGGAAGATACTATAGTTGTATGAGGATGCTTTAAGACAGCCTATCAATCTAGCCAAATAAAAAATCATCTTTAGCCACAATGTTCTAGAAAAAATTCATTAAATAATGATGAATATCATACGAGTTTTAAAAGTTTTAAGCTCTAAAATATAATGGGGATGCCTTCAATTCTTGGTAGAAAAAAGACGGCCATCTTTAGTAACTTGAAAGATACAATATGGCACAAAGTTTAGTCATGGAGAGGGAAGAACTTATCAAAGGTCGAAAAGGAGATCGTGGTGACAGTGGTGATATAAGTTATAATAGCCTATTGTGTGAGTGTTTTTTTGTTACCACAATCATTGGGTGATGAAATACAATGCATGATGAATTCATTTTGGGATAAAAATAAGTTAGTGATAAGGTAAGAACATAGAGGTATGGGCTTCCATGACATTTACAACTTCAACCTTGTCATGTTAGGGAAACACGATTGAAAACTTCTTTCTAATCTAAATGTTGTCATTACCAAGATCCTCAAAGCCAAGTATTTTCCTAGAGAGGACTTCTTGGAGTCCAGCACTGGCCATAATCCAAGCTTTATGTGGAGAAGCATCTATAGTTACCAAACATTGGTGAGAACAAGCTTAAGATGGCGCAATGGAAGTGGAACTAGTGCACATGTGTGGGGTAATCTATGGCTAAAAGAGGTGGATAGGACTTTTGTTTAAATTCCCCGGGGGGATGAAGATCTTGACTGTAGCCTAATGAATCAGGAGGTTGCTGTAATTTTGAGTTGATAAATTCATGGATGGTTCATAATAATGTTTTGACCATTTTAAAGATACCCATCTTAGAGCCAAATTCAATAGATGCTCAACTGTGGAGATTTAATAAGGATGGATCTTACTCTATTTGCTCTACATGTTATTGTATTTGGGAGGTTTTGCTAAACACTTCTCACCTCAAGCATGTTGTAACACCTTGATTTTTGTCTTCTAGAAATTTATATTTGTTTGACATATTTTAAAAGATTAATTGTTTTAGTAATTAGAATTTCCTTATCAAGTTGTATGTATGATTTTATGTGGCTTGATTTAATTGTTTAAATTGATATTGAATGTATTTTGATTTAGTTTTTTTGAATTGATATTTAATATAAATTGACTTGAGATAATTTATTTATTTATTTATTCTAATGATGGTTCCTTATATAAATTATGGATTTTGTGTTATGATAGATGAGATGATTAGATTGGTTTAGAAAGTAAAATAAAAAATATTCCAAAAGGGATGCATATAGCAAAACAGGGGGTGTAGGTAGAAAAGTAGGTTGGTGCTAATTTATGTCTTTATTAGCATTTTAAGAAGTACAAATAAAAACAATTTAGACTTCTTTTTTCAATTTAAACTACAAGATGCCAGATTTTTGCATCAAATTAGGTCTTTTCTCATTGAAAACTCACCTAAGACTATCTAAAATAAACAAATAATAGAAAGATTAGAAATATGAAAGAGTTAGAGGGTGGCATGTTAGAGAGGGAGAGGGAGAAAGGGAGAAAGGCAAAAAGTTGGCCTAAAGTCTTGCATGGTATGTTTGGACACTTACACACGCAAAACCTATTTGTAAAGATTATTTTATCTTTAGAATTTGTTTTCTATTTTTTTTTCTAATTCCTTATAAATACTTATGTAAAAGAGAACAAGTCAGATTTGAATGAGTTACATATTTTGTCTTTTGTAAGAGCTTTCCTTTGTTCTTTACCGACAGGTCGCAATTAGGGTTATGCTTTTTTGATAAATTTGGTTCTAACAATAGATAACAGTTAGAGTCAAGTTCCTCTTTTTATCATTTTACCTATTTTCAAAATGATTATTAAGTCTTTTTGTATCAATTACCTTTGTATCCTAATACATTACCTATTTATTATTTATGGGTGATATATAATGGATGTGACAATAAGCCATATAAAGAATGAAGATGGTAGTAGATCCATGTAAGGCCTAAGGTGTTATCTTGGACCTTACTGGTGCATATGAGACCGAAATAGAAGAGAGGAAGATATGAAATCAAAGATAAAGAATAATGGAAGAGAGAGAAGAAAATGCTACAAGTTTGAATAAAGATGTTTAAGTAAATAGTTACTTTATTTTTTAAAATTGGTGAATTTTCTCATATTAATCTTTAAAACTAAAATAAATATCAAATAAATTTATTAAATTTAAATAATATTCTAAACTTAATTACTTTTATTTTGGTTCTTATAAATATGTTAATATTATTATTTAAGTCATACATTTTTTGAATTTTAAACAAATATGATTGTGAATTTATACTTTAACTATTTTTTTAATTTTTTTTATTCAAAAGTTAATGTGATAACACTTTTCAATTTTATAGATTAAAGTGATTGTTTATTCAAAATTACCTTAAAAAATATTTTTAATTTTTATTTTATTTTCTATTGACATAAACATCACAATGTAGATAAGTAGGGATACTGTAGATAAGTAGGGACAAAACCAAATAATGAAGCGTCACCTCATTTCTTTTAACAATTATTAAATATATTTACATTGATTTTTTGTAGATAAGTAGGGATACAACCAAAAATTTTTGTAGATAAGTAGGGACACAACCAAAAATTTTTGTAGATAAGTAGAGACACAACCAAAATTTTTTGTTATTTTTTCCTAATTCAAGAATTATAGTAGGACCATAATTTACTCCATGCATATATAATATATTTGTGATCCTCTAAGATCAGCCAAATAATAAAAATTGAAATAATCTATACAAAATTTTAAATTATAATTTTTTTCACTATTCTATAAGAGATAAGTTTACCTAAAAATAAAGTAAAAAATTAAAATAAATTTGTTCATAAATTAAAATTAATTT
>JAMLFT010009160.1:0-12985 GCA_026544285.1 Pachyrhizus erosus | reverse complement strand
CTAATTTTCTATTATCTAACTAATTACTTTATTTACATTGAAATAATAATATTTTTATTAATTTGGAAAAATGGGATTTTGAGAATAGAGGGATTCACATAATCGACTTGTTATTGACAAAGTGTACCATTACTATGATTCAATTAAGAGTATCCCGATTCAATGTACCAAACAAGGTATGTACTCTCGATCGTCACCGATAAGTGCAAGCCTTAGATTAAATGTTTCATATTGTGTAAGTCCTCTTGGAGATAGAAAAATTTTGAGGCATCAAGGGCCCTAAAATACGATTAGTAGAATATCTAAATAGGTCCGACGTGGTGAGGAGAGGACATGCGAAAATAGTTATAGTTTGTTTTAAATTATTCTATGTTGTATAACATCCTGTTTAAAATTACAAATAGTGTTGTAGTTTAAATTAAGGAAAATAACGTTAGAATAGATAAAAGATCACTGAAATGAAAATCTTAATTCATGTTTGAATAAAATTTTGTAATAATAGATATATTTAAAATTAAAAAATTATTTTGAAAATATTATTATAATTATTATAATAAAGAAAATTTATAAATCAAATTGAGATAAACGATAACATAATTTCAAGAAGGTTTAGATAGGATAACTTTAAGTAAGTTAATAAAAGACATAATAAATAAATACATGTAAAATAAAATTTTAAAATTTTAGTTTATAGAAAATAATAGGATAAAATAGATCTTTATGAGATTTATAAAAAAAATAAAAATACATATTGAAGTAGAAAAATGAATAGAAATAAGAAAGGAAAAATTTAATGAATTTATAGGATTTTTAGAAAAATTAAAAACTAGAATAAAAATAATTTTTAAATATAAAAAGAAAATAAAAGAAAGATTGAAAAAGAAAGGAAATCAAGAAAAGGCAGTTGGCGCTCGAACCCAAGTTCCAAGGGTGAGCAGCAAAACGCACTACCACCTGGGCTACCTGTCCTGGGTGTTAAATAACACACAAACTAATACATATGCCATACATTGAAGTAAATAAGGGAAATGAAAACGAAAGGAAGAAAAAGGGTGTGGCACAAATTCAAACCTGCATTAAGGAGGAAGGAAAAGTGGACGAAGAGAGTGTGAGTGCCATTGAGACCGCTAGGCCCATTACTGGCATATTAGGAAAATAATATTCCTATGCCTATGTTCGTCGACCTATGCCCATGCGCTACGAATAAAATAAGCTCAAAACGGAACGAAGAAATGCTATATAAAGGGGCCAAACTAGTAGAGGAAGGAGACGCAAAATAGAGATGTTGCTCGACCAAATTCTACACGAATTCCAAACTCTCTTCCTTATTTTTCTTCACAGATAGTTTTGCCTCAATCACAACTACATTCTGGTTCAATTAATTTAGCAAAAGAAGGGAAGAATAAAAAAATCACAACAACACCGAAGACTCACTAGAAAACTTAAAAGTTTCGTTGGAACTCAAAAATTAAAGTAGAAGGAGCTTCTATTCTTTGTTTTGTCTGTCTTAAATCATTTCTGGATGTCCTAATCGTGTTTTGAAACTATAAACTGATGATAAACTAGTGTAGAGGACCATTTTCAAATTCCATCCTCTATTGAATGGTTTCATGGCTGATTTCGTGTATATATAGTGTTTCTATAGTAAATTCATGTTAAGATAAATATTTTATTTACTAGAATTCAAATAAAATAACAAAATATTGTTGGAAACACCATTACTTATCAACAACAAAAAAATCAAATGAATGGAATAGTGACTGTGATGATTTTCAAAGGGATATACAGGGGAGGAGAAATAAGGAATAGGGAAAGGGAAAGAATGAGTGGCAGAGAGGAGAAGGTTAGAAACAAAGGGGAAGAAATAAGGGAAAAGAGTAATGACAGGAAGTGAGGAACAATCAGGAGGAGAAAAGAGAAAGAGAAGAGAGAGAGAGAGAGAGAAGAGAGATAGAAGAGAAGGAGAGAAAGATGAGGGAGAAAAAGAGAGCAGAGAGAGAAGAGAGAAAAATAAAGATGAGGGAGGGAGAGAAAGAGAGAGGGAGGAGAGGAGAGAGAAAGAGGAAAGATAAAGATGAGGGAGAGAGAGAAAGAGAGAGGGAGGAGAGAGAAGAAGAGAGAGATGGAGAGAGGAGAGAGAAAGAGAACGATAAGGGAGAGAGAGAAAGAGAAAGATGAGGGAGAGAGAGAAAGAGAAAGACGAGGGAGAGAGAAAGAGAAAGAAGGAGGAGAAAGAAGAAGAGAGAGAGGAAGAGGAAAGAGAAAGAAGAGAAGGGAGAGAGAAAGAAGAAAGAGAGGGAGGGAGAGAGAAAGTAGAAAGAGAAAGTGAGCAAAGGAAGCATAAAGGGAGAAGGGAATGTAGAGAGAAATTGGAGAAAGAAAGTATAGAGAAAAAGATATAGGAAGAGAAAAGAAAGAGAGAAGATAGAAAAGTGAAAAAAAGAATGGAATATGATAAATAAAGTTTAAATAAAATTTTATTTATCTTTTATCTTTGTATTGATTATTTCTTTCCTTTTCTGCATCATCAATAATTCCTTTTAATAGGTTTAGTAAGATATGAGGAATTAGTCTTATTTTTACCAATGTTAATTATTATTGCCTATGGAAAAATTTATGTGATGTTTACCTTTACTGATAATAGAGGAATTACAAAATGTATTTTTGAGTGATTGTCTCTATGAGGCAGGCTTGGGAAAAAGAATCCTAGGATAGTGGACGAGATTTGTGAAAGTTATAAAATACTGAATGATCCTACCATAAACACTTCAAACAAGGGTAGGAGTAAAAATGAATACTTAACAACAATTAGACATTGATGTGACATGAACGAATTAAGAAAAATGCTACATTTGAAGTGGAAATGAGTACCAAGGAAATAAATTATCGAGGGTGATGGAGGAAGTTGTTGCTTAAATATAAACGTGTGAGAAATAAGAATGGAGAATTGCATAGGTTAAACACAAAAGGTACCTAAGGAATGTATGCAGGCTCGATTGAGTCCTTGGGGGTAGATAAGGTGCCAAGTTGTGAGTGGCTCTAAATATAGAGGGTGTCATAGAACTAGCTTAGGGTCCCTAACAAAGTGGAGCATTACCAGGATTTGGTTGAGAGTGTCTTGATCCAAGTACTAGGTAGGATATATACTCCCGATTGTCACCTAAAATGCATGCACAAATATTATTAGTAGGTTCGTGTAAGTCCTCTAAGACTTAGAAGGTTTGGAGGCAGCGAAGGGCACCTAAACGATTAGAAATCTTAAATAGGAATGATACGGTGAGATGAGAGCACACGATAGATAATAAATTTGTATGTTATGTAAAGGATAAATGGCTCACTCCTAGACCCCCTTCTTTTTAGATGGCAGACAAATTTCGTCCCCTATTCTGCCTAATAATCATACTTCTAGATGGGAGATGGACTCATGATCCACTATTTGAAGATGATACTTTTACAGACTACGTGAGATTTGCCTTCCTACCCCCTAAAATCATAATACACAGGCAATTTTCTCACATTGATTTATAGTCATCATGACCCAAACCTTGTCGCTTGGACATGTGGGCATTCCACCTAACGTGCTAGCAGCCCCCAAACGCTCCCAACCTCCTAGAAATCCAAATCCACATGTTGACTCAGCTGCCAACAAAACCAGTAGCTTAGAAAAAGAAAAGGAATTATCCGAGGAGGAAGACCCTTCTGAGTGTTCAGAATAAACTCTGTATAGGAAACTACTAGTTAGATAGTAATTGGTTGATCGATTGATCATATGTTTTGGCAAGTTAAGTTAGTTAAAATACAATTCATATTTTGGGATCTATTATATGTAATTTACTTTGGGAATATATATAAGTGAGTTTCTCTATTAACAAATTATTCATTATAGAAATGCATGTTTGATATTGAGATAGATTGATGATATTGAATTGTAACTCCCTTGCGAATAAGTTTTTCTTTTTAAATTTCATCCTGCCAAATTAATTCAATTAAAGGATTCATTTTCGAAATTGTAAAATTGAAATAAAACAAATAAGTAAAAAGGGCGTTACATGTTGTGTATGATTGTGGATGGATAACTTTCTTCTACAACTTCGACCTTTTAGATACTGATGATGAAGATGAGTCGATCGATTTTCAAGCATCGGACACAACTCCTAATAGAATGGTAAGGTCAGACTCTGGCATTCAAAAGTGATTTACAGCTAGTAACGGGCAACAGATATGATCAAGCAACGGACTGGATCTCTAGGACTTTATGAAGATGTTTTGTTTTCTTAAATGCATGTCATTTTATGTATTGGTTAGTGATGTATATGTATTGATATGATAAGATTATTGATATAAAATCGACTGGTTAATAACTAGTGTTTCTTTTGTCATTTTATTTCGACAATGAAATTAGCTACTTAATGAAGTAATTTATTGAACTCAGTAAATGTGATCATAAATATTGTTTTTTACTTTTTGAATTGACAATTATTTGAGAATTTTATTTTTAGAAAATCTTAAAAGTAAGTTGGGAAAATTTTTTATCAATACTTCAAATATTTTATTTTGAGAATCTTAAGTGTTAAAAATTATTCTGTATATCTCAAACCAAAGGAATTGAGTTTAGTACTTTCATAAAAGATATTTTTTTATATATAAGATTTTTAAATTATCTTGGGTAAAGAATAAAAGGGTGTTACAGTGATGATGATGGATTAAAACAAAGGTAATTGCTTTTTTATTCAAGATGATGAATGTGATATGAGGAGCCAAAAATTGTGCAAAGTATGGCTTTTTCTTCATGATTTATGGGGTGAAATAGTGGTTTTAGGATTGTTATTGGTATCCGTGTATAATGAAGAATGAAGCTTTTTGTGTATTGTGTCAAGTGCTGCCATAAATATTAGATGAAAGAAGATGCCCCTTGAATGTGTGTGTAGGCTTATTATTTATACTTCAAATATCTTGTGCCCTTGTTTTACTTTTTTATTTGTTTTATCTCATATTAAGGTAGTGTTATTGGGTTGCAGGTTTAGATTGCCTCCCATTTAACAAATGTTGTAAGAGATAGTGGTTAAGGCAAGAACATGATAATGCAAGGTGTAAAAGTGTTCACAAAGTTGAATTGTTTAAACCAAAATGAGACAAAACAAGGACACAAAGGAAAGAAGGCTTTGGATTATACTAGAAATAACACAAGTGCAATAAATTTGTCTTTTTTTATTTTTGCTGTGCTACTTCTCTTTTTCTGTTTGCATTTGAATCCCTCATGCCTACAAGAGAACTATTCAAATATTATTATATAGTTGTTTTATAGATTTTTGTTTTATTTTATTCTTTTATTTATTTGTATTTGTGTCTTTCTCTTTTGGACTCATTTTTGCTATATTTTGTAGCATTTTTATGTTTAATTTTTTGGTAATATTTTTTTATGTATTTTCTTTATTTTTTAAAACAAATTTGTACTTTTGATATTTTTTAGTTTTTTTTAGAAAAAAATGGGTGTTTACAATAGATGTGTTTGATGTTGTATAGAATGACAACTATATATATTTAGAGATGAAAATCATGATGAACGTCTTTTAAGTTAGTGGAGTGAGGAAGATAAATTAAGGTATTTCCTAAATTCTAATGCTTGTAACTCTTTAATGTGTGCTTTATCTAAAGTTGAATACGAAAAAAATACATAACATAAAAGGTGCTAAAGAAATATAAGACATTTTGAATCTTGCTTATGAGGGTAACTCAATTTAAAAAATCTAAGTTAAGCTTACTAGTGCATTAGTATGAGTTATTTACAATGAAAGAGAATGAAACCATTAAACTTATGTTTGGAAGGCTTTAGACTATTGTAAATTATATGAGGTCTATAGGTAAAACTTGGATCATATTGACAAATTTTTGAGAAGTTTCCTAAATAGTAGAGACTACATGCTACAACATTGAAAGCATCCAAGGCTTTTAAAACTAATAATAAAGGACCTAATTCCATTTGGATACTTAAAACCATATTATCCTTGTTGTGAATATGTGTCACATAGGAAAGCGACCCCAATCTTGGTACTTGGACAATTGTTTCCCACAACACATGATAGGAGAAAGGATTAAGTTCCAAGACATAAACAAAGGAATAGTGGCTAGGTCACTTTAGAAAGGAATCAAAAGGGAAATATAGTAGAAATAGGTAAAATAGGTATGCATCCCCACCCCTTTATTGATATTGTCTTATTATACTAAAGGTGTAACATTCTTAATTAAAATATCATAAATAATATATTTTCTTCTCAATTTTGTTATAGAGTAAAATAATATAATAAATAATATTCACTCAAATATATACAAGGGTAATTTTGTCAAATTGAATATCGCATCACTTCAATTTTAGAAAAAAAACTTTCATAGAATTAAATTAAATATTTCTCAAAGTAATTTATGATATCATAAAGTATATATTTTCATGATTTAAAATGATCATCATAATTCATTCATAATCATCAAATCATCCAATAAACATATGTCTTGTTTCTTAAAGAGGGTCAATGATCTACATAAGTTGACTGCACTTTCTAACATAAACTAGTGGTAAAAGATGATAAAAAATAATTACATGTCCAAATACTAGGTCTACTCAAAACACATATAACTCAATAATATTCTTAGTAATGAAAGCAACATGTCTATCATCCACTTACCATAACACCAAATCATCAGAAAATTCTTATGAAGATCACTAAGAAGTGCCCTCTTGTCAATTTTCCTTAGGATCCTCTTTAGGATCCTCCTCAATAGAACCATCTATTGTCATCCCCTCTAGGTCGTCTCTTTGATAATCTTCTGAATCCTAAAAAATATGCATGCCTAATCCATAATCCTTTGCAACCTATGTCTTAAAGCTCTCATTCTCAACATCATTGTCATCTCCAAGGTCATCTAACATAAATCCATCTATTGAGGATTACTCCCAAAAAGTGACAAACATGGAACAATCAAATAAGGAGAAAAAGTTCGATGAGCAAACACAAGATGAGTAGGTAGAACAATCACTCAAAGGTCAGGTGATATGGTTATATCCAATGAAGGAATAAAAAAGGTGAAGTGTTTGGCATAGGTCGATCTATTAGGAAGTATAGTGGTGTAGGTTGACTAAACCACCCTATTAACTCAAATATCAATGGCATTGTGTTATCCTCCCTGATCAGCAATATTTATATACAAAGCATATTGAGAAAATGATCCTCTACAAAGAGGTCAACGTGGGTCCATATCCATCATGAGAGTTACCCAAAGTCGATTCATCAGTTGCTAACTATCTATCTCCATCTAAAAAAATGCTTGGGTGAGTCCTCCAACTCACAAAAAATAACCCACAAGACAATAAAGTCATAAAAACATATATGATCCTTCTACATAACTTTTTTTCGAATCTCACACGTCCCAATTTAGTTGGTTAGTTCATACATTAACTTGTAACACCTTTTTTAAATTATCTAATTTAATAAGATTTTAAATTCACCAAGTAATTCTTATTTTTAATTGTACTTAATAGGATAAAATTTAAAACACTAGATGCTAGGGAGTTACAATTTGCAGACACTTAGTTATTACTATATCATTCATGCAACATACAATTAAACATTAGAACTCAGTCGGATATATATATATATTGAAAGGGTCACGTGTACAACTGTATTTATATTACATCTCAAAATATTAACTACACCTAATATGTCTATATTAACCAAAGACAGAGGGATATTGATGAACTAGGTATTATTTTAACTTATATTCCCCTAAGTGACTTTTAATTAGAACACTTAGAGGGATCTTCTTCCTCTGAAGTTTCTTTTTCTTCTATTGGGTCATTTACCCTGTCTAGGGCAAAGCTTGCAGAAGAATTTTGATTTGAAGGGGGACGAGAGCGTCAGGGAGCTATAGGAGTATTAGGAGGAACTCTAGTATATCTGGGTGGCAGTGTTTGCATTAGGATGACAGGTATGTCTATGTGAGAAAATTGCCAAGGGAATGTGGCACTAAAGGACCTAAAGGCAAATCTCACATATCCAGTGAAGGTGTCATCCCAAAATAATGGGTCATGGGTCCATCTTCCTCCCAATGATATGATTGCCAGGTGAAACAGAGGGTGGGATTCTTCTGCCATTAGTGTTTGAAAGGTAGGGGATTGTAGGAGTGAGCCATCTATCCTTAAAGACTCACACAAGTATATCATTTCTAACTATTGTTACATCCTAAACTTATATATATATATATATAATGTCATCCTGCAAAATTATCCTTTTTCATGATATGTGACGTAAAAAAGTTAGAATTGGATTGGTAAATAAAATTTTAAGAATTAAGTGAAATTTAATAATTTGCAAATAAATTAATCTATATCAAATTAATTAGTTTTTATAAAAATAAAATTTTATTCTAGTAAGAGAAAATATAAGATGAAATATAGTTCTTTTTAGAATTTAAAAAGAGAAAACAAAATTTAAAAGAACTTAAAAATCTAAGAAAAATCTTGGGAACAACCTCAAAACTCTTATTTAATTCTTTCATAAGAAATTGAATTTTTGGTCCAGAAAAGAATCTAATGTTAAGAAATGTTAAATAAGTTATCTCCTAAAAGGTTTTCCTAAAAGTAACCCTAGAAATGAAGTTGAAATAATATTTTGAACAAATTCCCAAAATACCCTTAAAAAATTAATATTCAAAATTTGGCAATAAGAAATGGATTTTTTGAAATTATTAATATAATCATAAGTTTATATCTGCAGAAACTCATAGTAAAAGGAAGACCGAAGAATTTTAGAAATCCTATGAGGACAAAGGACCAAAATACCCTTATACCCAATAATATGTATTATCTCATAAATTTTTCTTCAGAACCCTGTCTAAAGTTTTTGACCACTCTAATGTTTACATACTTGATTGTATAACTCAAAAGGATGAAGGTTATTTAAAGGAATCATGTCAATCTAAGGTTGATAAGAAAAAGTAGTTTGTGACATAAATACATGAGTAATAATGATTAATGAACTTTCTTAATATTAGTAAGACAGATATGACACATTTATAAATAGATTGATAAGTCTTCATAAACAGAAGAAATCCCCCCTCTGGCCAAAGTCAAATCTATTTATGGCCAAATGAACAAGCAAGAATCATCATATCAGAAGATTCTAGGGATCTAGTACCTAAAAGACTTGATCGATGGAAGTAAGGAAGGATAAATAGAACGCGAGTGAGAATAAATAATGGATAAATGCAACGGGTTGACTACGAAAGGTACCTAAGGAATGTATGCAGGTTGTGGAAGTCCTTGGGGGTGTTTAGGCACCAAGTTTTTGAACTACCAGATTAAGGAGTCACAATACCGACTTGGTAACCCTGACAAAGCAAAGCATTACCAAAGTCAGTAGAGAGTATCTAAGCTAAGTAGCAGCTTGAGATATGTACTCCTGACTGTCACCCAAAAATATTGCAACTTATGGATTTATAATATGATTGCATAAGTCCTCTAGTGAAAAGGAGTGAATGAGGCAGCAAGGGATCCCTATAATCGATAGTATTTTATCTAGGACCCGACACGGTGAGATGAAATAGATGTATATGCATGTGTGTATGTTTTGTATATAATTCATCAGATACACCAGTATTATATAATTAAAATTGATAATCGAAGATTCACTCCTACACTAACCATTTCAGGAATAGATGTATGAGGAATTTCATCCATTGTTCCATTTGTCTATAACTCCTCTATGTGGACGATGGACTAAAGATCCACTATATCAACTGTATACATATACTGGATATGTTCGTTTTACTTTCTTTCCTACAACCCCATTAGCTCCCACCTCTTTTGGGCAAATCGATCTGTCGATCGTGTTAACACAGGTGGAACCACCAAGGGTTTCAGAAATCACCTCCTAGTTTTCCATCTCATCCTAGAAGGAGAAGACCACGTAACTCTTCCACTGGCCATGCTCGGCATAGAATAGCCAGATTTGCTCCCAAAATTGACATATCTGAGGAAGAGGATCCTTCTGAAGATCTAAGAAATGATGTTTGAAAATTTCCTTTTGTAATAATAATAATGTATCTTTAGAAACTTTTATTTAGTAAAACAAAGTAGCCTCGATATGTGTGTATTTTGATGAATGAAAAAGTAGTTGTTACAATAAATGGTATCAGAGCAGTTCATCCTAAATAGGACTTAGGTGTGGACCCACTAGGAGTTAGAGATTTATGAGAAATGGATTGATTTTTAGAATATTCTCTGAATCTAATTATAAGTTATATCTCAAGCACAAAATGGCAGGAAGACCTACCAACACAAATACCCAAAATATCCTAGAAAGGATAACTCAGGTGTTAGAATAGATGACTAGGGAAAGAGAAGAAGAGCCTACTGAGTACAAAGGATTAGCAGTATTCAGGAGAAATAACCCACCAAGATTTAATGGATCTTTCAACCTTGAGGGAGCCCAAAATTGGATTGCTGAAATTGAAAAGATTTTTACAGCAATGTCTTGCTTAGAAGAACATAGGGTTAACTTTGCTACCTTCATGTTCACTAGAGAAGTGGAAAATTGGTGGAATGTGACAAAACCCACCCTGCCTAAAATAGATAATCGGATACCCTGGGAAGCTTTTAGGCAGAAATTTCTAGAAAAATATTTCCCAACAAACTACCGACAAAAGAAAGCCAGGGAATTTTTATAATTAAAGCAAGGAAACATGACAGTAGGGGAATATGCAGCTAAATTTGATGCTTTGTTAAAATATTAGCCTTACTTTGGGGTAGATGATGGAATAATAATTTGCTCACAATTTGAAAATGGATTACGAACAGATATTAAGCAAGTAGTAGGATATCTCCAAATTACAGATTTTCCTACTTTAGTTAGTAAGAGTAGAATTTATGAGGAGGATTGTAGGACCCGACAAGCCCAATGGAGGTTTGGAGGACCATCAAGGAATCTAAGTTGAACTTTTAGTCAACCATCAGGAAAACCATATCAAAAACCAAACATTCCTTAGAAACATATGCTCCCAAGAACTCAGAGTGTAGGTAGTTCCTCTCCTGTCACTATAGGAACAACAATTCGATGTTTCAAGTGTGGAGGACCACACTTTCAGAAAGAATGTCCTCAAGTCCCCACTTGTCAAAACTGTGGTAAGAGCGGACATTTGAAGGAAAACTGTTGGTCACTCAAGAAAGAAGCTCCAAGTGCTAGCAAACATTCCAGAGGATTCGTCAATCAAGAAGTAGAGAAACCACCCGCATCGGGAAGGATATTCACCATGAGTGGATCAGAAGCAGAAAAATCTAACGATCTCATTCGTGGTAAGTGCCTCATAACTAATAACCTCGTTAATCTGTTATATGATTCGGGTGCTACCCATTCCTTTATTTCTATAGATTGTGCAAAAAGTTTACCCTTAGTTACTAGTCAGTTACTCCAGCCCCTAGTCATTAATACCCCCACCAATAAGTCAGCGAAAACTGATTTGATATGTTTGGATTGTATCATACATATAGAAAATCAAGGGTTTACACTTAATTTAATCTGTTTGCCACTATAGAATTTAGATATAGTAATACGAATGGACTAGCTATCAGCCAACCATGTGATTTTAGACTGTCATAACAAAACCCTACAATTCAAAGATACGAAAAACAAAGAAATTGAAAATGTCAAGAAAATAGAAACTCCTCAAATTTTTCTAGTAATGCTAACAAAAGAAACAAAGATGGAAAAACAAATTGATGACATACCCAAAGTCTAGGAATACCCAGAGGTATTTCAAGAAGAAATCGTAAACTTACCACTAGAAAGGGAAGTAGAATTTTCCATAGATCTTACACCCGGAGCTAATCCCATTTCTATTGCCCCCTATAGGATGTCACCAAAAGAATTGATTGAAATTAAGACTCAAATAGAAGAACTCTTGGAAAAGAAATTAATACGACCTAGTGCATCATCGTGGGGAGCACCTGTCTTACTAGTTAAAAAGAAGGACGGTAGTATGAGGCTATGTATCGACTATCGTCAACTAAATAAAGTTACAATTAAAAATAAATACCCTCTACCCAGAATAGATGATTTGATGGATCAACTAAAAGGAGCTCAAATATTTTTAATAATTGACCTCCGATCAGGTTATCATCAAATTAGGGTGAAAACCGAAGATATTCCAAAAACAGGCTTCAAAACCAGATATGGACATTATGAGTATCTGGTTATGCCCTTCGGACTAACCAATGCACCTACAATCTTCATGGACTATATGAATAGAATCTTTCATGAATATTTGGATCAATTTGTAGTCATATTTATAGATGATATTTTGATTTATTCCAAGAACCATGAGGATCATGAAAATCATTTGAGAATAGAACTACAAACTCTGAAATAGAGACAATTGTATGCTAAATTATCGAAGTGTGACTTCTGGTTGGATGAAATTAGCTTCTTAGGCCACATAATTTTCAAGGAAGGAATTGCAGTAGATCCTGCCAAGGTAGAAGCTGATATGCAATGGAAACCACCTAGTACCATCACGGAAATTAGGAGTTTTCTTGGATTAGCTGGCTGTTACAGAAAATTTATAGAGGGATTCTCTAAACTAGCCTTAAATTTGACCAAGTTAACCAGGAAAGGACAAGCCTTCATATGGGAAAAAAATGTGAGGATAGTTTTCAAGAATTAAAACGGTGGCTAACGTCTGCACCCATCTTGATATTACCTAATCCTGAAAAGAAATTTGATGTTTATTGTGATGCTTCTCGACAAGGTTTAGGATGCGTTTTGATGCAAGAAGGCAAGGTGGTAGCATATGCCTCGAGACAACTAAGACCTCGTGAAACCAATTACCCGACCCATGATTTAGAACTAGCAGCCATAGTATTTGTGATGAGTCATTATTTTCCCCAATAAACTTATCTTTTTGTACCCATTTTTATTAGTGACTTGTGCTTAATTGC
>JAMLFT010009159.1:0-12987 GCA_026544285.1 Pachyrhizus erosus | reverse complement strand
AAATAAATATAAATATTTTAGTAAAAAAATAATTAATACATAAAACAATTGAAATAAAATATTATAAAAAAAATAAAAGTTTTCAAAATTATATCTATGAAGAGAGACAGGAGAGTACTGGACACAAGCATATCATGCAATTAATGTAGTCTTATCTTGCTTTGAGCAATTCTTATGATCAATCTAATCCAACGTTTGATAAAAATTTTAGTTTATAAAAAAATGACAACAATAAAACACAGACACACATAATATTAAGAATTAAATTACAAGTGGTTTAATTTAATTCCTTGTTACTAAAATATTGGTTTCCTATTGAAAATAGATTATAAATAACTCATGTATACTTGAAAATTGGTTTCCTATAGTTTTGGGCTAGCTTTGCAATCTGTGGTTACATTCTGTGGACAAAAGAATGTAGGCCCATTACCACATTAAGAAGAAAATAACTCTGTTAAGAGATTGGACCGAGCCTAAAGCGATGACAACAGCGGAAAAAAAGACCCAGATTGGATTGGCCAATGGATCAGGGGGTAGCCCCATTTTGATTCAACATTATATTAGCAAAAATAAAAAAAAAAAAAATGAATGATCCCCAGGATTGAATTGAAGCTCCTCAAACTCTGCTTAGCTACTCACAAGTCATTCCTTCAAGTGATTCAATGTTTTAAGCAATATTCTGAGTTCTAATCTTTCTAACAGAAAAAAATATAATAAAAAAAGTGATCCATACTAATGTCACGATGATTAAAAAAACTCTACTTAATTATGTTTTTCTGCTCCTCTGTGATTGGATTGCTTTATATGCAACATTGAGGTGTTATTTATTCTTTGAAATATTTTTGCGATTTCTTTATTCTCCGGAAAAATTTGCAACCCTGAACACAATTTTGTTGCTGGTTTTTATAGCCTGCAAATTGCCATGTTGATGGGGGTTGCATGAAGTAATTTGCAAGCAAAATTGGTCAATTGCTGAGGGAGTATGGCTTGCTTTGTTACAATGGGCGAGGGTATTACGAGTCTGTTTTATTTTTGTTTTTGAAAACCATTTTATATTTTCAATGAGAAAAAAGAAGAAAACTTGTTTTATAAGTATGTAACATTGGTGTGGTTGTAAGCTTTTAATTTTTAGTTTTCAGATATAAATTTAAATACAAAATCTATTTAGATAAAAGGAATTGAAATAATTTTTAAAATTATTTTAACTTATTTTTAAAACAAAAAATGTATTTTTGTTAGTTTCAATTACTATATGATGACTTCGGGCTTGAATACAGCGTGCATGAGATTAGAGGAGTGAGACTATTGTGAACGAAAAAATTATTGATGCAAGTGGTTCTACATTTAAATTTTTAATCAAAATTTAAATTTTAATCTTCAACTTAAGCATCAAATCATAATTTTATCTTATCAACTACAACAGCAGCAGCCTCATTGAAAAGAGGTAAAATATATCTATTTTTAGTTATTATAAATATGATTAAATATCATTTTTGGTTTTTTATAAACTTAAATTTTTTTCTATTAACATTTAATATTGTATTAATTCAGATATAATTATTGACATGCTATGTGAAATTAGTAATTATTTTTAAAAATTAAAGCTTAAGAGAAATTAAAGCAATAACTTTTTTTTAAAGGTTTAAAATTAAAGAAATTATATTTTAAAATAAAAACAATATTGAAATAAAAGTAAAAGGAATTATTATTCAATGGATTAATATTATGCCAAAGCTACATGTATGGGAACATTATTTGGTGCAACCTCCCCGTCCTTTGTTTGTTCAGAATTCAGACACAGGTCGTGATTTATTTTGTCCCACATAATCCATCAATAAGCATCAAAAGTTTAACAAAGAAATAAAGACACTGAAAAGTTATTGCAACAGAGTTACAAAATGCTTTGGTTTTGAAGTTTCACCCTCAAGCACCAGTTTGAGCTTAACAGTTTACAATGCACATACTTTCCTTATTTTTTCTATGTAACAAGCATACCCATAGCATCTTTAAAATTAATAAAAATGAGAAATTTGTATGAAAGATAAGCGTATATGTCGGAAATTAACAGGATCTAAATGTAATTATCGTAATCTCAGGAGAGGGGCATGTACTTATCTTATTTTTTTAAATATTCACAGTGATAATTATAAAAGATTCCAGTAGTACCACACGGTTAAAGAGTAACTTTTCTATTTTCTGTAGAATGTTACACATTATTTATCTTAAATTTGCATATAAATTGTATGCATTTTATTAATTCTACATTACAATTATCTATATATTATTGTTTTTCTAAAGGTTTTGCATTTCGTTTGTTTTTCGGGTTCTACCAGTGTGTTTAATTTCCATTCTTAGGTCTCAAATTAACGTTCAATGAGAATCCATTACAGCCATTACTCATAAAACATTGGTGTTCGGAGCAAAAAAAACAAGCACACCCTACATAATCACCCAGGCTGCACCTGGAACAGCGAAATCACAATCTAATATTCCACAAATTAAATACTGGTTTGTCATATATAGCACATAACAAAAAAAAAAAAAAAAGTAACATTGAATTTTGAATCGTTCTAGAGTGAAGTACGAATAACATGGTACATCGGTGAAGTATTGAAATTCACCGTTAGATATATTAATAAAAATTTAAACACATAAGATTAATAACTCGTTATCAGTTAGTGTCATTGCTGGACATTTTGCAATTTAGTCCTCAAATAAAAAGAAACATTTAGATGCCTTTGTAAAATGTTTTTAGAATGAGAATAGTAAATGGTGAAACCCTAGTTGGTTTCTTCCTCGCGTTCAATAAATAGCTGCCTACTCTGCAATAGGTGTTGCTGATGTCAAGTATGTGGAATTTGGGATTTTCCTATGAGGCTTCTAAGGCTTCTAAGAAGACTTATAACATCATATTGTTTCCTTGCAATATAACTACTTTAATGTCTATACTACAGTGAGCGAACCATAACTTTTAGTTGTTGGTGAACTGTAATTAATTAACCTAAGACTTGACTTTCTATTTTGTGTTTGGTCTTGTGTTAAGGTATTGAAGAAAACTTGTTCAGCTAATGAGCTAAATATACTGATTAATGAAGCTGTGTACTTTTTGGTGCTTTAGGATGTTACTTTGTTTCTTTATTTTTGACATTTTAGAATTTTCTTGTCACCTATTGAGTTTTGAGTCTTGTTACGCAGGGATTCCAGTCAAAGCATCAAGTTAATTAGGACATCTTAACTTATGAAATTTTTTTTTTGTTATTCCTTTAATATTTTATTGATTTTCATTTAATGAAATAGATCATTTTAATAATCATTAAAATGTTAAATTTTTAAAATAATGTTGCAACAGGTCATTAAATATATTTTTTTAATGCTACTAGTATCAAAATTAATCGTTAATATTCACATGAGTCCATAGTTTCTTCACAACAGAAATGCATAAAACATTACAGAAGTCATGATCACATAAAACTATTAAAATTAAAATTTCTTCCACTTCCCTTTAAAGGGAATTGTTAAGCGTATAACTTTCGGAGAAAGTATTGTCAAAATAATTTTTAGGCTATTAAATTGGAAAATTAAGATGCTATTTTTTCTATAATTGAATAATTAAATTAATATCAACTTTTTTTATTGTAAAACTAATTCATTTTCATAAAAAAAGTAAAAAAAAAAAAGGCTAAAATCTTTGGGGTTAAATGTCACAGTATTTAAGGTTATATATATACAACCGCATATTTAAAAGTCACTTTAAACTAAATTTTTAACAAGTAGACATTCTAGAAAAAAAAATTCTTCCTATAATTGTTTTCCCTGTTTGAAGATTCAAACACAAGATCTTGTTTAAAACACCTGGACTTTCTTATTACTTGAACGGAAACACTGACACCATGTTTTTAACTTAATATAATCATGCATTTTATAATAAAAACTCATTTAATTTGTATATTTGAATACTTATTTAACACTGACACCATACTTATTTACAAGACATTTATTTGAAATTGGAATACTCAGTGACGGTAAAAATTTTGGGGACAAGAGGCATATTTGCTATTATCAACAAATGGTAGCATAAAAGTCTAAAATATGACTTGGGGCAACTTTATAAATACAACAAGTTTAAAATCGATTATAGTCTGTCAAAATTGACCCTCACCCATGTACCACTGAAAAACAAACTTCACCCTAAAACAATCTTTGAGTTTTTAAGAGGAAAGAAAAAGAAAAAACAGAAGGATATTAAACAGTGAAGTGTCTTTCACATTGATAACAATCAGAACCGTTATGTGATGAATAAAGCTAGCCCGTGTATGTGAGGTAATGATGTTGTGCTTTCATTGACAACTTCCAAATATAAGTTCCTTCAATTCTTCATCATTTTAATGCCGTTATTGACAATCATTTATTATATAAAAATAAAATGTACGTGAGGTAATAATTCTAGCGACCCTTAGATTAGACAGGCATCATACTTGTATATAATCCCAAGCTTTGCATATTGGACCACCCCCACATAAACCATGCTTATAATTAATTAGTTTGTGCAGACATTGATGACATTACCAAAAGCCATATAAATTACACCTTTTAACATAAAGTGTGTTGAAGTTGTGGCATTTCAATAACCTTTCAAGCCTTCTCGTCATTTATTGAAAAGTTAGTCCAAAGTTGTGAGCCTAAACCAAATAAATGATCAACCTCAATATATAGTCCTATAGAGGTAAAGAATAAAAAAATTTCACATGATACTAAGTAGTGTTGTCTTAATCTAGCAGACTTCATCATTATAAGCTAAGTTTCAACTTGTAATAAAGTATCACCGAAAGTTGTAGGGTTGTCACAATGCTAGATGGGGGAAAAGGAAATTAAGAGGAAAGGGAAGTTCCTGTAGATTTTGGCTACAAGTTCCTGTTTCAAATTACCCACTTGAGCTAACCAGTTAATTAATGTACATAGGCCATTATTAATTAATTGAAGTAGAAAACAGTAAGTGTTAGATTATTATTATAATATTCAAAATAAACATAAACTTTCTTTGATAGTTTATTTGACCATATATATAGAAAGTACATAGTTGTAATTTTCCTAGTCAGTGCTCATAATTATTTATCCAACATAATATGATATGGCACTTGAATTTTCTTTTACGGTAGGTTTGTTAGTGAGGTTTTAAAGGAAAATGGAAGGGAGGATATAAAGTTTTACTTTTTAATCTAAGAGAATTATATATATGTGTGTGTGTGTGTGTTAGTTAGTTTTAAAAAATTGGCAGGCATTATATTTGAGATGCAAGAGTATTTATTGGCTTGGAGCAATTCAATGAATCTGAAAAATTGAATTAAATCTATATATGAAATTCAATCATTTTGAATTTAGGCATTAGTTTTGTGATTTTAATCAATCTGATAACTTATCACGAACTGAACCAATCATCTCGATTTTTTCCTTCTATCTCTGTTTATTTTAATTTTCTATTGATATTTATAATACGGCATTATTTTAGTTAAAAAATACTATTATTAAAAGCAATTAATTCAAATTAACCCGGTTTTGGGCTAATAACTTTTATTTTATTTTATTTTATGTTTGTTTATATGCATAATACAATATTATTTTGGGCTAAAATGGTTGGTTGTTATAATCAATTAACCCGATTTTTTAAATTTTTTTTGTAATAATAGAAATATATCGTATGAAAGAAATAAACACTTTTCAATCGAATTGTTTTAATTTAAATTTTAAATATTATAAAATAGAATCAAATTGAATCAATGTTTCTTAAATATAAATTAAATTAGCACGTCGAAGAGTGTATTAAGTAAGAATTATTAATTATTGTGAAAAACAAGACTTATCAATTTATGACAATATAAAATTTTAGGTGATTGAGGTTATCAATTAGTTAATGAGAATTCGACTACTTAAAAATATTATGAATATTTATTTTTTAATTTTCATCTAGTTATATAATTTAAATTTATAATTTTTATGTCTTATAATATTTAAAAATGTTTATTATTTAATTAAAATTAAAAGATAAATACATATAATAGTTGTGAATGACATATGTAAGAATGTTTATGAGATGAGTTGAGACGAATCTATCTCTATTTATATTTAACCAAAAAATTTGATAAGTTATTTAAATTTTATCAAAATTTAATAATATTTAAGACAATTATTAATATAATAATAAGTGTCAAATTAATAAATTTTAAATTTATTTTTTTTAAAATATTTTGAGTACAATGTAGAATAAGGTTGAATCTACAATGATGAATAAAGTTACTTCTTTTATAAGATTAGAATGAAAATAAAGATAAAAGGAAATTTTTTTAGTAGGTAATGATATTAAAAAAAGTTATAATTAAAAAATGATTAAAATAAATAATTGATTGAAATTTAATAATTAAAAAATATAGTCTACCACGTAAGTTTTACTATAATTTTTTAAGACAATAATCAATTAAAAAATACATTTATCTTTTTTAGGGTTTAGATGTAATTTTATGATTAAGATACTAAAAAAAATAAAAAATATAATAAAATTATATCAACATATGTATCAGATAATAAATTAATTGTCACATTATTGATATGTTATTATTTAATATTATATTCATAAAATTTATTAAATAGTTGATAAAAATTAATAAAATGATCAAAATTATATCATTATAAAACTTAAAAATCTGAATTTATATAATTAAAACTTAAAAATCTGAATTTATATAATTAAAACTTAGATTGGCAAAACTCACTCAATTACTTAATGGTTTTCTTTTTATACAGGGAATGAGAAGATGCTAAGGAGCAGAAACAGAAGTATAGCTCAATTTCAACCATTAATTTTATTTTCCAACTCCTACCAAATTAATAAAAATACATAAAGAAAAATTTCAGCCTTTAGATCCTGCAAGGTGAACGGTGAGGAAGTTGACTACTGGCAATCCAGGTCCACGTAGGACTTGTCCTTTAATATAAGAACATGAAAAATTAAGGAAATAGTTTCTCCTATGTGTGATTTTTTAAATAAGGTTAAGAGAAAGTATTTACTGTATATGTCTAAGCAACTTACCTTTAAGGTTTTTTTATTTATTTATCAAGGTACAGTTTCTCTTTTACCTTTTTATTTTGAAGTGGAAGAGAGATTAATTTTGAGTTACAAGTCAGGAACATGGATTGTAATTTTTGGTCTCAATTAATAAGGTAAATATAACTTAAAATATAACATTATTTTTACATGTTTTCTAATATAGCAAAAGTACTTATAAATATTTTTCCATTTCTCAATTATTATATATTTTATTTTAGTTTATTAGTTAATAAAAAATAGATATTGACTCACACAAATATATATATATAGGGTCTGAAGTTGTTTTGAAACCACACAGGGATGGGAAGCAAACACGTGTGTTTCTATTTCCAAGTGGTGGTTTCATAAGTCATATAAAACCGACGACAAGTGCTTATCTAATGCCTATTTCATGACAGAGTGAAAGGCAACCTGAGTTTGGTCGCCAGGGATTCTGATATTGACTTGCCGGAATCAATGTTGTTAAGCTTTCGTTATCACCTTCATATCAACCAGAATCCCTCACTTATCCTATCACATATCTATATATGATCCTACCCACCATATCTATATATGATCCTGCCAAACCACCACATTAACCATTTCATTTCTTAAATGAATAAATCCACATTTTAATTTCTATAAGTGTAAGAAACTGTTGATGTAGTTATTGAAAAAAATAAATTGTTTATTTAATTTTTTAATTTAAAAAAATACAACATTTTATATGATCATTCAACTTAATAATAAACTAATATTCAAACTTTATAATTTAATATTAAATTAGTTATTAAATATTAAAATTTAATAACAAAATAATCTTACAAAAATTTATCAATATCGTACTTTTTCAAATTTTAAAATTAAATTAATAATTTTTAAAAAAATTGAATTATCAACCTCTCACATTATTGATTAAAATGATTATTTATTCTTTCTTAAATATTAAAAAAAATTGTGCTAGTTACAACACTACCTATGTTGTGATTGGTTTATGAGCAATAAAATTTTTTACCTTCTAAAAAAATATTAAAAATTAAATTAAACTAAACCATTTTATAAAAACAGTTTGATTAACAAATTTTTTTTATACAGTAATTCGATTCATTTTTCTCTCAAAAGAATTTGTTTTTTTTTTTAAATTTGGTTCGATTCGATTATGAATCAGTTCAAGTTTTTTACATCTTGAGTACTGTAGATAAAGAAATTCGTAACTGAGAAAAGAGATTTCGTTAAATGTAGTTAACCCGATTCTTTGATAGAATTATTATTCATAAATAAAACCTATAAATACTTTATAGATGTGACATGATAAAAAATCCGTTACACCAATAAATTATCTTTTTTAGTTTGTCGGTGAAAAATGGGGTCCCCTTTTTCTAAAGCATAGGTAAAATGGATAACCCCATGAAAGAAAATGAATCCACCATTGATTACATTTTAAATATTTATCAACTTTTACACCACCCACGCTTCTTTTTATGGCAGGCAGTCAAAAGTGGGTCCCTTTTCTAAAGCAAACGTAAGCTGGATTTGAACCACCGTGCGAATGAATTAAAAAGAATGCACCATTGACCATTTATGATCACCAGTTCTTCCTAGCCATGAAAAATATATTACATATTATTTATTTTAAGTAAATTCTTTGTGTTGATCGGATTAAATGTGCTTTATATTTTTTGAGAATGAGTAAATTCTAATAAAGAAACGTTTACACCTTTTTTTATACCATTTTGACTGTAACTTTTATTACAAGCATTGTTTTGAGTCCAGTTTGATGTTTATGTAAATTTATTACAAAAGTTTCGTGAAGACGTTGAAGTCCATGCATTAAATTTATGTGATCTTTTATTTCTTATTCATGAAAATCAATAAAAGAAAAAATAGTAAATAATGATTACCGGTCATGTAAGAAAAGTTTATATTGTCACCAATATTTCAGTAAATTGTGCATATTTTTACCTACAGAAATGCAGTTTACCTCATTCTTATGGAATTTAAAAGATAATTTTTCTGAAAACTCTCTCTGATTCATTTTAGAGATTTTAACATGGCAAATGTCATGAATACTTGATGATTGAATAGGGTATAATAGGAGCATATAAGGAGAGACGAAGCTTGGAAATAAAATCCATGTTGAAAACTAAAAAGAATATAACCAATTAGTGACATTCACAGTCATTTCCTCTTGAGATTGATCCAGGATGGTTCTTATATCTTGTAAACAGCTGTGTGTCTAATAGTTATTATTGATAAGTATTTCATGTTTTAAATGAGAGTTCTTTTAATTTAGGTAATTTTTGTAAAATAAATTAAATGAAAACAGTTTGAAAAATAATATTTAATATTACAAAAATAACATGCCTGATTTATTTAAATAACTAAGTAAAAAATATAATTAATTTATTATCAGAAAAAATAAATTATAAAATATATAAATAAATAATTTAAGAGCATAAGTAATTGGGATTTGAGACAAAAAAAAGGAAAACTCACATTGAATGAAAATTCTAAAAATATTTATTTTAAAATATTGAGAGTGGAGAAAAATACATAAAAATTTCAATGCAAAAAAATTATAAATAATTAATAATTTAAAATTTAAAAATATAAAAAATGCCTAATAATGAGAAAGTTACATCTCCCAAAAAAAGAAAGAATATAATGAGAATGTCACCAGTCTTAAAAATGGGAATTTTGTTTTATCATGTAACTAGGAGTGGATGAATAGAAAAATTACTTTAATATTTTTTGTTAAATTAAAGATGTATTTTCATTAAAACATGATGATATCTTTAGATTTTTGTTGATCTAAATTAATTTTCCTTTTATTTAATTAAGTATTTATTAATGTTTTTAATGATTTTATGATGTAAATGGGTCTTATTAAAGGATCACTAAAAAAATATTAACTTTAGTGGTAAATTAATTTACATGTAATTTTTAAATATTTATCATTAAAATTTTATTGATATTAATATTAATGATAAAAATTACATTTTTTGTCACTAATAAATTACTTTATTGTAATGGATAATATTTAAAGAATTAGTAAATAAAAAGCTTTTATAAGAAAAATTATGTTGAGGTGAATTAGAAATTAAGGTAGAAGTGTATTAGTAATAATAAATTAATAATAATGTTTTAGTATAATATTTCTATTATTATTCATTAACTAATACTGTTAAGATACTAATTAGTAATTAATATTTGTCTTTATAAATTGATCTTGTAGTCTGGATATATTGGTGTAGAGAATTGAATATTCTTTTCATGACTTGGAGAATAAATATTATACCAATCACAATTGTTTGGGCATAGAGGTTACTGTTGCCGTGTGAAATTTATTTTGAGGCTCTGTACTTCATTAATGCCTTTGTTTTTAAAATTTTAGTTAAGGAGTTAGTTGAGTTTTAAAAATATGCATAGAAACCGAGTTTTTGACAATAAACAACATTAATACACCTATAAATTAGGTATTATTAATCTTAGAAATCTTCCATAAGTTGATTTTTTTAATCCGTATCTTCCATTAATAGATTGATTATATCTTTGCTTAGCTCGTGAATTTCGAAATAACAGTTAAAAATACCAATTAAAATAAAATCTCTAGTATTTTCACTATGTCATTTTTATTATTAATATGTTACTTTACTTTTTTTATTATTTTCTCAATTATTATTATTTATTTAATTTTACTTAATCGATTTTCTATAAATTTGAATATTTTTAAATATAATCATGGATATTAAAAAACAGTTTGCAATTGAAATTTCAATCGATAATGTCAAAGTTTCTGAAGTGTTTGTGACTGATATACAATTATAATTAAGGTATTGATATATGTATCTATATATTTCAAACAATTTATTAAATTATGTCATCTATTATATCTATATTTATTTATTTATTTTCTTTTTCTTTTAATGTGTCAAATAATATGAAATATTCATGTACTTTTATTCAAATGATCATAACCCCATCCGCATCTGTTCACAAATTTTACAATATCAAATCATGTGACAAAATTACAACTGTTCACAAATTTTACAATATCAAATCATGTGACAAAATTACAACTACAGCCTCGATCATATATAATTTAAAATCCTAAATATAACAAATAATATATACTTCATAATCCCCTCTATTATTTTTGCAATTTGACACATTGTGAAATTAATCAATGATCCCCGAACCGTTGACTTATAATACATTTTGTTTCATAATTGATAGATCACAGGGTATAGAAGGAAGGATCATGATATATGTGAGTTATTAGTTCCTTCCTAATAATCCAAGCAAAGTAGGGCCACCCCACTAATAATAGCCACCAAGCAACGCACACCCGATTCCGGATCCCATACAAGAAAAGGATTTCATGTCCTTTTGTGTCGGTTAGTCATTCATCCTTCCTTCCACCCATCAACAAGAAACCCTCAAGAAACCTCCTCACTCCCACTCCTTCAAAGCCAAACCCTTTTAATTAACCTTAACCCCAACCAAAAACACAAACACCACCCCATCTCCACGTACAAATTACAACCACAACAAACACAATTTGGCTGTTTTTTTTTTTTTTCTCCTGAATCCATGGGAAACTGCGTGTTCAAAGGGTTGCACCATGGCGTGTCGGAAGACATGATGGTGAAAGTCATAACCTCAAACGGAGGCATCATGGAACTCTTCTCTCCCATAACCGTGGAGTGCATAACCAACGAGTTCCCCGGCCATGGCATTTTCCGAAGCCGCCGTGACATGTTTTCCGAACCGCTTCCGAAAAACGAAGAGCTCCATGGTGGTCAAGTCTACTACCTCCTCCCTCTGAACCCTTCTTCTTCTTCTTCTTCTTGCAAGAGCTTTAGAAGACAATTATCCGACACTGCGGCCACCTTAACGCCTTACCGTATGTCCACGTGTGACAAAAATAACAACAACAATAACAATAATAAAAACATGTACTCGGAACCACATGAGGTAGTTCCCAGATACAATACTAGTGGGGTGTGGAAGGTGAAATTGGTGATAAGTCCTGAGAAGCTTTCGGAGATTTTGTCGCATGAGTCAAGAACGGAGGCATTGATTGAGAGCGTGAGGACGGTGGCGAAGTGCGGCAACGGCGTGCCGTCGTCGGTGGCGAACTCCGATCAGTGGAGTGTGGCAAGCAGTTGGAAAGGTTCTATGTCGGAGAAGATGGGTTTAGAATAATAGCTAGCTATGATTAATTAATTGATTTCATTTTTCCTTCTTTTTGACTTTTTTGGTTAGTGTTTAACGACCCTGGTTATTATCTTCTTCATTTGGTTTGTCTAGTACTTGTTAAATATTTTATTTTAGGTATCGTACGTGTGTGTATATATTTGCACGTGACGTGAGATATTGTTTATTTATTTTATGTTAGATCATTTTAAAAATAAGAGTGTATCATTTACAATTTTTTAGGTTTAAGAGAATTATATATGATATACTTCTCTTGTGACATTACATTTTTATATAACAAGTTTTGTGTTAATATTAAGGATATATGTTGTTATATTGTTACATAATTGGGAAAAGTATGTGCGCACTAAAAAAAATTTAATTTTATATATTGTGGAAATACTATTAACTTATCGTAAATTATTTTAAATGTTATTTTTAAAATAATTATTAAAAAATTTAATCATTTTATCATATATAATTTATAATTAAAAAAATAATATAACATACATTTATACTGTTTTTTAAATTAAATTTAAAATAAAAATATGTAGCAGATAATTTTTAATTACATAACAATTTATAACATTTAAATAATTATCATAAAATTCTTCTTAGATATATAATATTTAAATAAGTAAATATTTTTTATTATATAAAAATTTATTATTAATTAAATGACATTTTTACATTGAGAATATATTTCAATT